>SNQJ01S0032971.1:0-11794 GCA_010110895.2 Picea sitchensis
GCGCTCACCACTCAGTCGCAGATCTAGGCCCGATCTTTAATTTTCCATGGAACAATTCAACATATGGCGCAGGACATATGCTTAATGACTTTTTATGGGTTTTGCGCACTGCTTCTTCTGCTCTTTATCATCCAAAATCTTTCATTTTTCATCAATCATCATACATATTTATTGAAAAGAAACTGTTTAACCTATTTCCTACCCTACATCATTTGCACCTTTAGCCCAGCTTAGACTGTTAGACTAAGAAAATACTCTACCTAGGGGCTATTTGACCAAGATTAGGCTGTTTGATCAAATTTATTCACTAACTAACCTATCATCTTGACTAATATTAGACAGTTTAGTCAAGCTTATTCACTAAGCCTATCAACATCAATTTAAAAGGACTTGGCCATGCTTAAACTGTATGGACCAAGCCATTGTTATTGCATGGGGCTTCATTTAATTTCTTTTATGCCCTCTTTTATTCTTTTCTCATTTTCTTTTCTTTCTTTTTCTTTTTCATAATGCAGTAGTCTCTGCAAATCAAAAACACTGAAGGGAACAAAAATACAATCAACAATTGATCCTATAAATTATAGGGTTATAACAGTGGCTCCACTTGAGGATGGTATCTTCCTTGCGAGATGCCAAGAATCATGTTTCTTGTTGTCTTGAAAGACTTCCTCTAGAGTTTCTTTTGCTACTTGACTTGCTTTATTTTGAAACTTTGATGGAATTATTCAATGTCTTAGGGCCTTCTCCGCGGGCTTCAAACACCTGAACAAAAACACCTACACCTAAAAGACTTGTGAAAGAAATGATATATACAATGGCATGGAAAGGTGATCTTTCTACTGAGGTGGCAAGTAATGCTTCAACATCATGCCATTTATGGGTCCCCCTGGCAGGTCTGATCTGTCACGATTGGCAAGTAGGAAAGCATTATTTCCTCTAAAGGCCTAAATGGTGTAAGGACCCTTCCACAAGCTATCGTCAAAACTAGATCATTTCTGGAGTCCCACCTCAAAACTAGATCACCCAATTCAAAGTTATCCTCTTTGGTTCTCTTGTCATAAATATTTTTAATATTTTCCTGGATCACTTGAGTTCTATTGTAAACTTCTTATATGGATTGCATTAGGTGGATCATTTGATTTATTCTTTGTTGGACATCGTTTGGTTCTTCTTGTGTTTCCTGCAATAGTTTCATGACCGAGACTCCCAATGAAAAATGAAAAACTACCTCAATGCCATACACCAATTGGTATGGAGACATACCAATCGATATTTTCGTGTTGATTCTGTCAGCTCAGAGTGCGAAGACTAACTTATTATGCCATGATTTCTCGTTTTCCTACAGTGTCTTTCTGAGAATGTTCACCGGACTTTTATTAGAAGACTCAACTAACCCATTTCCATGTGGGTAATAAGTCGTCGAGTGTCCCAAAGTAATATGATATTGATTACAAAAAACTATGAGCCTTTTGGATCTGAAAGCCGCTACATTATCAATTATAATTTTTCTGGGGCATCCAAAACGAGACAAAATTTTAGTTTCTAAAAACTTGATGATGACAGAGTCAGTAGCTTGCCTTCATGGTACAACCTCGATCCACTTGGTGAAGTAGACTGTGGCCGTGAGGATCCATTTATGTTGGCCCAAATAGGCAGGATGTATTTCACCAATGAAGTCTAGCCCCCACTATTGGAAAGGAGATTCAACAGAGATGGGTTTCATTGGGAGTGGCAGAAGTTTTCTTTTCCCTTCAAAAATCTAACACCGGTGGCAAGAAGTAACCTTCTGGTGAATGTTAGTAAAAATAGTAGGCCAATAAAAGCCAACTCTCAGAATCTTATTAGCTATGGTCTTCCAGCTCAAGTGCCCACCACAGTCTCCTGCATGGAAATCTTGAAGAACTTTTTCAGCTTCATCTTTTAATAATTAGTTAAGCAAGATACCACCAGGATCTTTCCAATAGAGATTGCCTTCCAAAATACAAAATTTCAATGCTTTCAATTTAATAAATCTAGGTTTGGTCTTAGTCAAACCTGGAGGAGCCTGTAAATTGTGGAGTACAAAAATGAGGTCTGCATACCAAGGGGAATTTAAGAATGCCTCTTTTATGTTTGGAGTCGCCTTCTCTTTCGATCCATCTACTGCAGCCAAAAAGTTAATATCTAAAGCATGGAAATTAGACTCAGCCATCAGTTTGGCCAAACCCTGTCCTTTGATCAGTTTAGTAGGTTTTATCTCGATGTTGTATTCCATAATGACTGCAATCCATTTTCCTCTTCTACCATTCGGATTATCCTGGGTCAGAATATCCTTCACCACAGCATTAGGGACGTAGGAAATTGTGTGAGAATGAAGAATATAGACCCTAAAATATTTTATAGCCTTTACAAGGGCGAAGGCTTGTTTCTCCATAATGTTATAATTCAACGCTGCGTCTCTTAAATCTTTGTTGAAAAAGGCTATAAGTTGCTCATACCCTTCACTTTTTTTCTGCAACAATACTGCTGCTATAGTGTGCTTAGATGCGAAAGAGAAAAGATAAAAGTCTTTGGTATAGTTTGGGCTAATCAGAACTGGAGCTTGGGTGAGCGCATGTTTCACTTGCTCAAATGATTGTTTAGAGTTGGCATTCCATTTGTTTTTTGTGTCCTTTTTCAACATATTGGTAATATTCCTGAGAAGCTCGACCAAGTTTGGTATGAATCTCCTAAGGAAATTTATTTTTCCAATGAAAGATTGCAGTTCTTTGATGTTCCTAGGGTGTTCCACCTTCTGGATAGCTTCTATCCTGCTGGGATCTATTTTAATTTCGTCTTTTGAGATTATGTGTCCCAACAATTTACCTTCCTCCAACCCAAAAAGGCTTTTCTTAGGATTTAATGAAATCCCAAATTTCTTGCATTTCTCAAACACACGTCTGAGGTGGAGAAAATGTTCTCCATTGAATTTGGAGTAGACAGTTACAACATCTAGATAAATGACTATAAATTTCCCAGTCTCATCCACAAAGGCAATATCCATTGCTCTTTGGAAAGTAGCTCCATCTCATCAGACCGAAGGGCATCTTCACATACATGAAGGTACCCCAGGGTGTGGTAAAAGTTGTCTTCTCTTGATCTTTTGGGTGGACCAAGACTTGGTTGTAACCAAAGAAACCATCCAATAAGGAGATCCTACTAGATCCGACCACCCTTTGTAAAATATGGTCCATTTTGGGTAAAGGGTAATTGTCTTTTGTTTAGATTTTTGAAATCTATACAGAGCCTGATCTTTCCAGTTTTCTTCCTGGTTGGAACTAGATTAGAAATCCATTTGGAAAACCTCAAGGGGACTATAATATTGACATCATACATCTTCTTGATTTCTTTCTCTATCAGGGGAAGCAACTTGGGATTAATTCTCCTAAGTTTCTTTTTGAAAGGTTTATGTTCTTCTTTTATGGGAATCTGGTGTTGTATGATGCTTGTGTCATAGGATTTTAATTCCTTGTAGCCCCAGGCGAAAAAATCTATATATTCCTTAAAAAGTTCAATGTATTTTCCTTTTTTCTCTGGTGGCAGTGATTTAGACAGTTTTATCATTTTGGGGTTTTCTTCTGTTCCTATGTTGCAGTCTTCAACCTCTTTACCACTAGCTTCAATTTTCAATTTTTTGGCTACATTGTTAAAATCAAACAAGTCTTCCAACGGAACTAAACCTCTAGATAACACGTTAATTTTCAACTGCAGGATATTAGAATCTACATAATTTTCATTGATTTCTTCAATATCTATTGTATTTACACTACTATTCCCCAAAAAAGATTTATTTACAACTTCTTCATTGTGTTCTAAATCTATGTTCGTACATTCGAAATCATTTTTACATTGCAGGAAATATTCAATTTGATCATCATTTCCAAATACCTGCCAATATCTGATATTGTTAGGAACTGTTGGTCTGCACTTCACCTCCACTGTGTACTTGCGAGTGTGATGAAAAGGGATTTTACAGGTAGTTGCTGACGTGGCCAGTCTGTCTGCGAGTATATTTTGTCCTCTAGGCATCACCTGCAAATCAACCTCAGTAAAGCATTGGAGAGCATCCAAAACAACGTTTCTATAGGCTCTAAGTCTGGAATGTTTTGATGCATACTCACCTTTGATTTGCTTGATAATTAATTCAGAATCACCCCTTACCATTATCTGCTTAGCACCAACTTTCTTCAATAATTTCAGGCTAAGCATTAAAGCCTCGTACTTAGCTATGTTGTTAGTACATTGGAAGTTCCGTTTATAGGAATGATTCTCGGAGTACTTTGATCTATGGTTATGAATCCACACTCCGGCCCCAACTCCTTGTTTACTCACAACACCATCGAATTCCATGCTCCAGAAGTTTGTTGGCAGTTCCTCATTTTCTTCAACCATGGGTTTTCTCACTTCGATAGAAGATTTATCATCCTTTGAATCAGGTGCATCATCCTCCAGTTGTGCAATTTGTTCCTCAAAGTCACCATTGTTCTATAGGGTAAAAGTATCTAGATCAGAGTGTGCAGAATATAGTGGGTAATTGTGTGGCTTTTCCTAGCTACTGACCATATACTTCATCAATGTTTCTCTGTAAATTCTTCTCTGTTGACTGAAAACTAGAATGGTGGTGTAGGATATATCTAGCTGCAGGGTTCCTCTCAATTTAGCTGCCCAAGACCTTGATAGCAACATACCATACTTGGGGGGAATATTTTCCACGACGATGTCCATCACCAAACTTTTCGCCGGAATTTGAGCCAAGGTGATGCATAAGTCTTTAATCATGCCTATACATTTGACCTTGCTGGAGTCGAAAGAATGAAAATCTTTGTAGGGTCTGGTGACCTCGAGTCCCAAATTTTCCATCACAGATTTGGGCATTAGGTTGTGAGAGGCGCCCGAATCCACCATAGCATTGTGCAATATTATATCGTGGATATTTAGGTTGATGTAAAAGGGAGCCACGACATCATTATTAGTTTGACCATCAACTTCAGGGCTGAACAGGAGCTCAGGTCGATCATCGGCAAGGTTTACTGTGTCAAAGTGGTGTACATATACAACATCCAAGGCTTTGGTACCTATATCATGTTTGATGCTTAAAGCTTTCATCACCTGAGACCTATAAGCATTCTTATTCATCAGCTCGGATAAGGGAATAGGGATCTTCAATTTTGCTAGTTCCCCTTCGAGGATGAAAGGAACGATGGTTTTGTTTAAACTCTGTACTTCTGATTTATCGATAGAAACTCTATGGGCAGGTGCACTTGTTTGAATGGTTGATGAAACTTCTGTTTGACTTGTTCTCTTAAGGATTTCTGGATTTTTTTGCGCAAGAGATTCAACATCATTCCGCTCAGGGGTTTTCTTGGGAAGGTTTTATGAGGTTTTCTTGGTTTCAACAGCCTTCTTTGGAGAGTTCTCATTAGCCTTCTTGCTTCTCAGGTTATACTTCCTGTGAACCTCCATTATAGCGTTCTCAAAGGCTTGTTGTTTTGTTTTCTTGGCTTCCTCATTTACCTTTGTTTGTAACAGGAGAAAGATTTCGTGTTCTTCCTGGGTGAGAAAAATAGATTCATGATCGTGATCATGATCACCCATTAGATTTATATGAGCATCATCAAATTCCTCAATAACTTCCTCCCCATCATCATCATAGTTTTCTTGGAGAGGTGGTCTAATCTGTTGATCCGGTCCCCATTGTTCCCGTTGATCCCTAGGATCTCTTTGTCTAATCTGGGGTGGATTTCTCCTAAAGTTCAGGTTTCTGATTTGAGGGGTGGCTTGGTTCTCCCTAGGTGGGTTCCTGTCAGCTATGTTTAGTATCTCCATCATTTTCTCCATAGCTCTGGCTAGAGAATCTAATTTGGCATTAGATGAGGAAGTAGAAGGTTCTTCCTTGATGGTGACCCTCTTTTTTGTTCTCTGCCTAGCCCTTCTAGCCAAAAGGTTTGCTTCTACACTAACGACACTTCTTTGCATGTCTTCCAAAGTTGTTGTGTTTATCTCCCTTAATTGATATGACATGTTAGTGTCAAAACCATCAAGGAACTTTATTAATTCCAAACCTTGGGGTGGTTTATTTTCAGTCGGGATGGCATTGTACAGATTGCCGAAACGAGTGCAGTAATCCTGCACTGTCTCTCCTTGGTTCCTTCTGATGTTCTCATATTCTGACAGATTCCGGAGAGGGTTTTTCTTTACCTCCCACCTATCAAGGAAAGTCCTATGAAAACCAATGATATCAATAATGGTAGCAACATGCATGGTTTTGAACCACTTTTTAACTTCTCTGGTCAGACTTTGTGCAAATAATCTCATCTGCACGTTGAATTCATCCACTTCCTGCAAGTCAAAGTAATCACTCATTTTGTCAACATGTTGTTGTGCGTTTAAAGGTCAAGAACCATCGAACTGTGGAAGTCTAGTTTGATAATATTGGGGCATGTCATGTAAAGGAGAAACCAATACCAACGGAGCATATCTTGTCGCCATGATTGGTGGAGGAGGCTGAACAACAACCTGTGTGACAGGAGAGGAAATGCCTGAAGATATAGAGGATGAAGGGATTGGAGGAATGGAGTAACCTAGTGTAATTTTAGCAGAAACTGCAACGATGGTTAAAATAGGAAGTTCGGCGGACTGTTGAAGATGGAGCTTGTCTAAGGCCTCACCAATATTTGCAACCAGGTCTTCGAGATTACCAGTCTTGGAGTGAAAACGTTTCTCAACTTCAGCTCTAGGAGAAAGTATCTCAGGGGTCCTAGGCTAAAAAACGGTTTGGTCTAAGAACGTTTCACTGACAAAACTATCAGATTTTGTCCTAAAAAGACTCATTTGAAAGGGTATCTCAGAATCAAGGTCTGGAAGAACAACTAACTTTTTTGGGGTGGAAAAAGACCTCGGAAGCGAGCTGTTACTCCTCAAAATTTCTGCAGTACCTTTCTTCTTGAGTAGTCTTTCGGGATTATCTATTACTTTTCCAGGTTCTAGGTCAGGATGAGATCTGGTAGAAATTCTTTTGGGAGAGAGAACTGTTGATTTTATTCTACCTTTGGATACTTTGGTTATATATGCACAAACTTTAACAACCTCTGAACATTATTTCTAGGTAAAGATTAGGGTTTGTGTTTTTTCCAAAAATAAAGTCGTATTTGTTCTAGGGGAAAGTAAACAAGGGGTGGAAAGTTTGTTTCAGTTCTTCCCCAGTATGGTCGTCATTTATGTTATCACTCTGTAAATTCCCAGAGGTTGTTATGAGGTAAGAAGAAACTTATCAGAGGTAACCTTAACCAACCGCTTCGAAACTAGAATCTATCCCTACCAGTTTCAAAGAGGGATCTCTCTGTGAGTTCTAGATCTGTTTGAGTTTTTAAAGATTTTAGGCTAGTTAGAAAGAATATAATCGAGTTGTTTGTATTGTTTTTGAATGAAGTGGTTGAATATCAATTATGCTTCCATTGGGCTATGGTGTTTGTTTTAAAAGATAGAAGTTAAAGATAACTTTAAAAGATTCATTTCACAGGGCGAGATAGTGATAATGATGGATTCTTTAGAAATAAAAATGGTGTATTGCTAAAAAGGTGAGATATCAGTTAAAAAAAAAAAGCATTTAAGAATTTCTTTTTTATAACATTAGAGGAAAAACATTTAAATCTGTAAAAGATTAAGAATAGAGTACACAATGGTAAATTCTGCAACTTTAACTTCTTTTAAAGATTAGATTTTTGAAAGACAATATGATAACTGATAAAGAAAAAATTGTATGCAGACAAAGAGAACTTCACCAACAATTTGACACGCAGGAATCCTGTGAAACTTCTCTTTGTATTACTGGAATAACTTCTTGATACAAATTACAGCAACAAGAGCTTGCTCGGGTGTAAAGATCAACAACCCTTCCTACTTATAAGTGAGAAATATTTATAATAAAAGTTATAATGACCCTTTCATTAATGATCAGGACGTGAAAGAGTCTGAGTCTAACTAACTAATCTAACAAGATGCAGAAATGTAGTAACTAATGATGATGTGTTGAATATCTCATGCTGATTTCGGGGAAAACCATTGTTGATTCATTCGGATGATCTCAACCGTGTTGTACACTGAGTTGGACGCTGAGATGGATGATGCTTTGCCTTTACTCAATTAAATCGCACAACTCATCCCATCTCTGTGTGCTTGGGATGGTAATTTTCAATAACCGATGGTAAACTTCATCCATCTCGGTGTATTTAGCAAAAGTCGGCTTGATGATGAAGACATATTTGATCTCGTGCTGAATGTTGAGGTCATGCTGCAAAGTCTCCAAGAATGCTTTGCCCGCGATGTTTCCCTGTATCCCTGAAAACTTGGAACTATCTTTGGCCATTGTTGTGATCATTTTCTTGTAATCGGATAGAGTCATTAGTTTATCATTTAGGACACGTAGATCAGGAAGACCATTTTTATGTAAGGCTTCAATCTTGCTAAAAAATATTTGAACTCCAATGTCCATGTTCTGAGCCTTTTCCTCCAACTGTAAAATCAATCCTCTTTTAGTCAATACTCTTTTTACCTCGAGGATAGTCTCTGTTCTGTCTTTGACTTTCAATTCTTCCAGCTCTTCTTTGGTTTTGGAGTTCAGAAACTGGATGATCTCGTTGGCCGCTGAGGGCATCTCACCCAGCTCTGTTCTTATCCTATCAATGGCTTGCCTACTCTTTAACACTAGATCATGTTTCTCGAACATGATTTGCACCATGGGCCAAATTTCATTTATGGATTTTGCAATATCTGTCCATATGTTTTCCTTAGCCTCTGCTAATGTCTTGCCTGCCATTGTTTGTTTCTGGAGCTGTTGTATTTCCTGCTTAAGCTTCTCGACTGCATGTCTCTCAACATTATATCTTGTTTGGAAAGATGATTTGAGTTCCTGGAGATTTTCAACCTCCGTTTTCAACCTATTAATCTATGTCTCTTGCAAATTCATTTCCTTCATGGTATTTGCTAGCTCCACAGTTTTTTCCAGTGCTGTCAATGGGGCTGCTAATGGAATTTTTGTTCTACTTACTTCTGCAATGGGAACTGCACTCAATGGGATGACTTCCATTGGTGTCATTTGTTCATTTTATTTCAATAATATTTCCAACTCTATCTCCATTTCTCTTACCTGTGCGTTCTACTGCATGATAAGTTTCAACAATTCTTCTTTCTCATTTTTGGCTTCAGCTACCTCTTTAGCTTGTGAATCCTCTATTGGTGGAAATTTCAATTGTTTTCTCAAAGATGCAATGTCAGCATTCTTTTTCTTCAATATTTCCTCTACTACTTTAACATTCGAGGGATCATACCCAATCTTAAGCACCAACTCCTCTAAGGATTTTATTTTATTATCCTTTGCAAAAGAGGATATCTTCTCCAACTTCAATTGGGTCTAAACATTGCTTAAAGACACCTGTAACTTAGCTGCGGTAGAGGAAGCATGTACTAATGTGGAGAAGACCATTTCCCTAGTCTGTCTATGCAAATCCATCTGGTCAGTTGGATGGACTTGTTTACTGTCAAGAACAATAGTTGACCTCTTGTAGTCAGTGATATCTTTGGGGTGAGGCACCTGTGCTTGCAGGAATGCCAGATGCATTCTTCCTTTGTCTGTATCAAAGGCTGACAATAGTCTGTGTTGTGCCGTGGAAGTTTTCTTCCAGAACTAGGAGTAAGTGTTATTAGTCAGCATCTGGTTCATCTTTTTAATCATACCATATTTCTCAAAGATGCTTACAGGTGCAGATCCTTGTGGAGTTTGGGTGGTCACAACTATTTCTGTCTGTTTCTTCGAAGAAGAAGTTGACACCACCTGTTGTCTTCTCTAAATTACTCTGGTAGAGTAGGGCTCTTCCTCACCAGACATGTGAGTAGCAGGAGTGGTTTTGGGTTTCTTGTTGTATACTCGGAATTCTTCTACTGATACCTCAGTGATTGAAGGTGAATCATCCTTTCTTGGCCTTTTTTCCTTGGGTATTTGAGGAGTAGAAGTCGGTGAGATAGATACTGAAAGAGATTCTCGTGGCTCTGTATCTACCAGAGTATTTACTTCCCATTGAACTGAAATTTTTACTTGATCTTTAACCATTACTTTCATGTGAACTTCTTAATTGTTAACCATATTTATGAATGCAAAATTAAAGAAATTTCATCACACATAAACATGTCAGCATACTATCTAAGAAAAAGAATTGGTAATGGAGTTCACCAGACTTCCTGGCTACCTCTCTGGGCCACTTTCCAAATGGGAAGGCTGATAGATTAAATATTCAAATGCTTACAAAGTGAATTTTGAGTTCTGTTTGTCATATATAGTAATAGACTTCAACAACAGCTGCAAGATGAAATTATGAGACTTTTAAGTATGAACATGGATACCTTTCCGTGTATCTGGAAGATTTTGTGAGCACTTTTCTGTTTGAATGCCTGAATGCAAAAACTGAAGCTGGATCTGGAATCCTTGTGAAAAATAGAGACTTTTGAGTATAAACTTGATATGTTTCTGAAACTGCACTCCGACTGCCTTTTTTAGCACTATTCCCAATCTACCCCTAATTGTACAGTCTGCACTGCCTCAGGGTGCGTGCCAATTCTGTACCACCTCGAACCAAGTGCAAATACCACCTCGGCTTACATGAAAATTCACTTCAGTCACTGTGCAGCATCACCTCGATATGCATGCCTATCTCTGCCTGCATCAAAGCTCCTTCTTTTTCTTCGGGATGCGTGCAAAAGCCTCATTTAAATAATAAACAATGATAGTTTTGGGGGCACGAGCTATGGGCCACGCGCCCTCCAAAATCGCCCGAATCTCTGCAATTTATAAGGTTAATACGCCATTCCTTGCCACGTCACATGGCGGTGGCGCATTGGTAGCTCGTGGTTGTTAAAGTTTTTGGGGGAGGCGAAAGTCCTGGGGTCAAACTCTTGGGCTTCCCCTTTATACACATATATGCGCGCGATTTTTAATACATATGGTATAACATTTGTTTTATCCAAGGTTTAATACTATATGATATGGTATATATGCGCATGTTTTGGGTTTATAACATATATATCCATGTTTTATGGTTGGCGCACTATAGTTTAAACATATGGTATGTATTATATATGTTTTAAACATATGTTTTATATGAATATAAAACCATTATATTATATGTTGCGCTTTATAAAATCTCATTCATATTTTGGGTTTTTGATATATATTTAAATACCAAGGGGATGCCTCGATGTTGGCTAGGCCCTTGACCACCCTTTTTTTTTATAAAACCAAAACATATTTAACCTCTTCATTTTAACCATTTTTTAACCATATTCCACCAATTTTGACGGAATTTCAATTGTTCATATCTTTGTCACCTGGAGGTCGTTTTCCCTTAAACGAATGTCACTGGAAAGATGTTGACGAGTTCTTACACTTGGTAAGATTTACTTTGCCATTTGAATACTTTAAATCTATAGAATTTTAAGATGATCCAAATGGATCAAACCTTCCCTCTGGAAAGCTTTTTGACCACAAAAAGTATGAAATCATTCAGACATGAAGTGAGGGCATGATCTCCCCACTTGACCTGTATCACCTATCCATTCTTCCTGGAACCTATACATCTGACTCAACAATACGACAATCAACACTACACTGAC
Organism: Picea sitchensis; assembly: GCA_010110895.2. Taxonomy (NCBI): domain Eukaryota; kingdom Viridiplantae; phylum Streptophyta; class Pinopsida; order Pinales; family Pinaceae; genus Picea; species Picea sitchensis. Next base: position 11,680 of record SNQJ01S0032971.1, read on the forward strand.
ATTGTTAAGTACATCAATCACATCTTCATTCAACATTGTCGGACCCAACCACATACTGCTGATGAGTAATAAGCTGAATATAAACATTGAACATGTGAAAGAGATTGTACCCGAA
>SNQJ01S0032971.1:22840-57168 GCA_010110895.2 Picea sitchensis
GTGAACATTGCTATCAGATTCAAAGTGTTATTTCTGTTGCTATTTCGTATATCATTTCTGTGTATTGTGAAGATTATGCTGGATATTTTACTGTTATTCTGTCATTTCTAGCATTTCGTTTATGTTCTGCATATTTTATATATCTGGTATCTTGCAGCTTGGAGGTCAGAGGTGAAGGCTCAATTGGTTTGCTTCGTCGGATTCAGTCAAGGAAGTATATCTCTATTGATTATAAGGGATGTAGATTGTGGGATCCTACTGTCTATAAAATCATCGTTACTAGAGATATGTGCATGGAACAATTAGAAGTTGGTCATTATCACAAAGGTAGATTTGTTTGCAAACTCAGTGAATCATTATATGGCCTAAGGTAACCAGGCACGGGTACAAGATGTGTGATTCCTTCACGGTGAACCAAAGTTTCTTAAGAAGTGAGTATGATCATTATGTTCATGTCATATTCGTTATCTTGGTTTTATGTTGATGATATGATTGTTGCAAGCAAAGCATGGTTGAGGTTAGCAGGTTAAAGGTTCAGTTTGTCACGATGTTTCAGATAAAGGATCTAGGAGAAACACAAAAAAATCTTGGGCATGGAGGTACATAGAGACAGGAAAAATGGTAATTTGTGGTTGTCACAAGACTATGGAGAAGATACCGATGAGGTTCATTATGAACATTATGAAATCAATAAATATCCCTTTAACATTCCATTGTAATATTTCTTCAATTTTATGTCCTGATAGTAAGGAAGAAAAGGATTATATGTCTCATATCCCTTATGTAAGTACAATAGGAAGGTTGATGTTTGCGATGGAATGTTCAAATATCTCACATGCAATTGGTGTTGTTAGTGGACACATGAAAAAACTAGCTAAAGAGCATGGAAATGGGTGCTTCGGTATTTGAGAAGCATGAGTATCACCTACAATGGTTGCAGTGATTTAGCATATGGTTATGATTGATTCAGGGAAGGTGGAGTGGTTCATACTGGAGCAAACTGTACATACATGTTCATGCAACAAATATTGTTAGAGAAGATGTGGTGGTGTTTGGATTCTCTTAGCTTGCAAGAAAGATGATGATCGATTCATTAGACAAGGTATCAGGAAATTGTTGTCAAGGTGAATATTGTTGGGTTGTGACAACACATACCCTTGCAGTTACATTCAAAGGTTCTTCAAGCGTTTGACTTTCTATATGCTTGGAAACACTTGAGATCTCTCCTATTTAAATATAGAATCCTGTGAGGATCTTGTTGAGACTTGTAAACTCATTTCTCCAATTGGATGACAAATTAATGAGATATCATTGCCCCCCTTCAATTCATCTCCATTGTATGTTGTGCTTTCTCTATTCATGTTCATTGTATTATCTTCTCCATTTCTCTTTTCATTAACTTTTGTGTTTGGAGGTCGATCCCAACACTTAGAGAGAATGCCAAGAGCTAAGATAATGTAGTTATTAGTGCATAACTCATGGTTGGGGTAGTGCATGAAGATGACATGTTTTATAATGATCAATGAGATAAGTGAGTTGGGTCCATATTTGTTATGGAAACTTGTTTTCTTAAATAACATACAATTTCCCATGATGTTATTATTTTCTACCACAATGTAGGTATGTTATTGTTGTGCACTCTACAACCCTTATTGTTGCGCGCTCTACAAGCCAGTATGGGGGAGATGTTCATGTAACATAGCACAATAAAATAATAATAAAATATTAAAATAATAATAATAAATTTCAAAAATAATAAAAATTTATGTAGGATTATATATATATATATATATATATATATATATATATATATATATATATATATATTCATCCGCATTAACATTGAAATAATAATAAAACATTAAAAAATAATAAAATTAGTAATTAATAAAAAATGATTTATTTATTGTGTATTATTATTATTTATATTAGGATCATTACACACACACACACACACACACACACACACACACACACACACACACACACACACACACACACACACACACACACACACACTACAACCTAGTATGGCGGAAATTTTCATGTAATATAATGCATTAAAATAATAAAAAATAAATAAAATAATAAAAAATTGGAATGAATAACAACCAACATAGATCCATTTAACTCCGAATCCATCAAGTGTTGAAAGGGATCAAATATCTCCATGTGCAAATATTTTTTTAGTGTGAAAAACTTGAGGAAAGGTTAAAAGTTTGCACCTCTAGAGATTTGATCCCTCTCGATGCTTAATAGATCCAGAGTTAAATGGATGTAGGTTGGTTGTTATGTTAAATGGATCTAGGTTGGTTGTTATGTTAAATGGATCTAGGTTGGTTATTATGTTCTCTGTTGAAGTTGAATGATTAAATAGGAGATTATCCATAAAAAAATTATTTTTATTTTTCATAAATAATGTAAATCTTCTTATAATATATTAAAGTTGATAATTTTATTATAATAAAATATTTATTATGATAAAATTACTAATTTTAATATATTATAGGTGGAAATCTCTTTAGAGTGTAAAACTTCAGAAAATGTTTACACCCAGAGAGATTTGATTCCTCTCAACTTCTAATAAATCTAGGATTAAAATGATTCCATAGTGGTTTAATTTGATCATCAAATATTAATACGATAATTATATGTTGGTGTTATTATTATTCCTAACCGGATTTAAATTTAATATAAACATATTTCACTTTTCATAATTTTGTAAATGGAAGATATAATAATGTGTTTTCCCGTCAATTGAGTTCAACCGGAGTGGTTTGTGCTTAGGGGTGTTTCCCCCCACCCACATTCAATTCCAACAAGTGACATGTTTGGCTCTTAAATGAACATGTTATCGAAAAAACCTCGACTTTCTACCAAATCTAACTTTCTACAAAATTTGGTTTATCCTGGGTACCATCCTTGAAATGAGAGGAAGTACCCGATGGGTTTCCCTAGGAATTGTTTCCTTGAAAAAAACATATGTGTTTTCCTAAAGTTACTTGTGCTATAAATATTTTGTTGTGTTGTATTCTATATGACTTTACTTTTTTTATTTGATAATCAAATGTTAATTTGATAATTATATGTTGGTGGTACTATTATTAGTCCATGCCGAAGGCAAGCAAGGACTCTAGTATTTGATACAACATTAAGCATCAATTAGTTTTTATTTGACTCCATATATTTTCATGCTTTCCAAACTTTTACATAAGAGAAAACAAATAATTATTTTTTTATAATTTTTAAATTGATATGATTAGTTTTTTATAATATTTAAATTTATTTTATAGAAACACTATTCGCTAACAAGATTGATCCATCTTATTATAGAGATTTGATAGATAAGCTAAGATTTTGAATCTATTCTAAGATTATTGAATTTATCATGACTTCTTGGAATATTATACAACCTAAGTTTTCAATCTATTATAGCTTCATTGAATCTCCCTAGATTATAAATCTATCATAACTTCATTGAATCTCCTTGGATTATATTTGTGATTTTTTTCACACAATTTGTACTTGTCCCAAAGGGAAAGGCTAAGGGAGGAAAATTGGCATAACAGGAGGTTATCCTATCACTACCACCTTAATAAGATACCTCTTTATAGTTAGGGATGATAGCCCAAGGGAGATGTCCCCGATGACCTGGGGGTTTGAGAAGGAAAAGGTTAAAGTGTCAAATAAAGGTATCCCCTCTCACTAGTCACACTGATCAGAAAGTCCTAAGGTTTAAATCAATGAAGCAATGATGTGCTTGGATGTACCTGCCCAGAACCAAGCAACAACAAAACAATATCTTTTGCAAGTACAATTTGATGTTAGTGCTTCATAAACCTTGGACTAGTCAATAAAATCAATAAGTTGATGCAAGATGAAGCAAACAGAATTGTGTATTAGCAATGTTTACAAGACAATAACTTCACAATAAATGCGTTAAAAGAGCTTCACAATGACCAAAAATAATAACCCAATAATAACAATGTACTAGCAGTTGTCAGAAGCTAATTAGGCAGTGTAAAAATCAACATACGCAATTGCTTTAACTAATTTTAATTTTGTAATAAATGGTTGTATCTTACTTTTGTAACAACAACAAGTAGGTTAGTGGATTATTCTAATCTAGGGTTAGGAAAGGTTAGTAGGTTCCTTGAGGTAAAATATTTAAGGGTTGGTTTCATCAATCAATCAATTTCAAGGTCTAAATCAATGCCCTTTAGGGCTAATGGAGTCACTTTGTGGCAGAAAACTTGAAGGAACAAATGATAATGTGAGAGCTAGAGATAATAAGGTCAATGATTGAGGCATTGGTAATCCAAGGCCTCAATCACTAAAACCCTAGGAGGAAAATGGCCACTAAGAAGTAGGTAACCTTAGGCCCTAGCTGTTTTCCTCCTTCTTTAGCTCAAGAAGGAAGTAAATGATGGCTTGATGAAGAAAATGATACTAGAGTGTTGCAATGGCAGGGCTCTAGTACAATGCTTCAAAGGTAGGGTTTCTAGCACAATCTAGTATGTGAAAAATTGTTAAGACAAGGACAATAACATGTGCTTGTTCTCCTAGGGTTTTAAACTAGCAATTTCATAATCTTGGAATAAACGAAAGTAAATGTACCATAACCATTCAAAGAAAAGAATGATTGCAGAAATTCGCTTACATCCACCAAGAATAATCTAGCAATAAGCCTAGTTGAAGATTTCCCACCAAGAAAAATGCCAAGAAACACCAAATTTAGCCTCCTCGAAGAAGTGTGCACTAAATTTCAGCCAATAAACCCTAAGTAGGGAGAAAATTTCAGACCTCACTTTTGTGAATGAAAGATAATAAAAAATACAAGGGAAAAAACCCTTATTTATACAGTTACAATGACCTTTAATTATAAAATTAGGTAAAAAAGGCCGACATGGCCAGTTTACATGAAATATCCAGTTTTTACATAAATTTGACAAATTAAAACCTAAATCAAGAAAGAGAGGTGATGTCATTCCATTCTAGGGTGACATTGGGCCTCCTAGGTGAAACGTTGGCCTCCCAGAGCAAAACTTTAGGCCTCCCAAGGCCTCTGGATCAAGCCACACATGCCACTTGGCACACAACTGCCTCCATCATGTCCATATAACGTTGGGTGACATCAAGGGTCATAGAGGTGATGTCATGGGCCTTCCAAGGCCAACATCATAGTGGGAGGTAAAGACCCCACTGGATCCAGGCCTGCTAGGCTGTCTCTGGTGGAACGTCCTCCTCTCTCTCCGATGCAAGCCTCTGATATGTGTCTACCCTTGGCTGGGGTCTCAACATCCATCTAGTGGGATTTTATCCGTATGGAGGTATGAAATAATCATATCCCCATGTGTACCTGTCCATTGAGTGTGGCCTTGCAATGACAACAAGTACTCCCTCCATGGGCTCATAAGTCATAGGGGATCATAGCAATGTCAATCACGTCTAATAATCAAGTTATCTAAACATGTGCAGAAAACCCCCCTTTCCCAGACAAGTGCTCAAAGACGTTATGCTATTCTACAAGCCAGTTTCGGAGAGGGTTTCAGGAGGTCCTATTGGGCTAATTCTCATTGGACGTGGGATATTTCTAGGTGAAGACCAATCTAGGTCATGTAAGTGGATGAGGTGGTATGGGGATGTTTGAGGAATGGGTGCAGTGATGAAAAGGAAATGAATGGCTTACCTGTGGGTGCCTCTGAAGAGGGTGAGATGCACCTTTTCATGGATGAAAATGTTTCCAAGCCCATTCAATGCCTTTTACCTTTTTATCTTATTTATTTTTCTTTCAAGAGAATAGTTGGGGGACACTTCCTTGGTGTGGTGACCAGTGGTGACAGTGTTACCCACAAGCATTTCATGGAGATGGGAAGGCTGGCTTGTGATGAGACCCCCTTTCTCTTGGTTATGACACCAAGAGCCACTACCCTGGTGTGGTGACCAACTGAATGGTAGTTTCATACCGCTACATTCCCATGGATCTAATAGGTTGGCTTGTGATGAGACACCCTATCCTTCAACTATGTCTTAATTTTATTATTTTATGGGTCCCTCCATTTCTTGCTGGCAATCCTTTTATTGCTTTCTTGGGGATCCCTGGGTGAAGCATCTGAAGGTTTTGTTCTTTTGGATTTTATGTTTTTCCAACTACTTTTACCCTCTAGGCCTTTTATCCCCTTCTTCCCACAAGGTAAGGTACAACCATTTCCTATCTTGGAAAACCCAATGCCCGAACCAATGTTGGGGATGGATGAGAGGGAAGATGATGAAAAGTATGGTGGGAATGGACAATGACATTTCATGAACCCACCTAGTGGCAACTCAAATCCTAAGGGAACCAACTTGCTAGGGCATCCTATCATTCCCCCCTAGGTGTGGACAAGTGGAAAGGCATAAATTCCAAGCACACGTCATGAAGAAAAAAGAATTAAATGCACATATTCAAATGTTTTGAAAATCAGAGTGACACATACCATGATACCTAGAATCATTACCTCATGGAGCGAGACCCACTCCTGCTGAAGGACCAAGCCAATGAGATGGATGTTGTTGCTACTGATAGGATGGAGGCGCTGAAGAAGAAAGATGGGCCCTCTAGGGATAGGCTCAAGTCAATATGGCTCTTGAAATTGCATGTCTAGGACCTGTGGGCCTCGAGACATAATCTTCTTAGTTATCCCTAGGCTAGGGGATAACATCTCGCTCCAACTCAGGGACATGTACTCACCATAGAGTGCATGAGAACCTCAACAACTCTGGTATGACCTGTGACCTTCTAGATCTCAACAAAAATCATTAGTAATTATTTGGGGTGGTAATATCACCCCTGTCTCATATATGGTACAAGAAAATGAAAAAATGAAAAAATATATACAAATGGAAATACAACTACTCTAACATGAAATGCAGATGGTATATACAATGAAGGAAAAATGACTACCTACTTACCTGCACCTACCTATCATGTTGTTGGCGGGTAGTAACACTTGATGTGTATAACGTTCACTGGTAACTTCAAAGCATCTTGTAATGTCCCCCACCTCTTGCTAAGGAGGTTTGGCATGACTTAGTGGTCTAGGTATCCCCACTAGGCCATAGTCTCACACTGAGGGGAAAAGTCAACCAAACTAATGTTATATTCTTAAGTTGACTTAATATAAAAGTAAAAAGAGTTAAAAAGATAACTCAATGAAGTAATAGAAGCGTTGGAGGTTGAGTTAGAGTTAACCCTAGGGGTTAAATTAACTCAACAAGGAAACAGAAAAAAAATTATAAAGAGAAGGCTAGGGCACACCTCTCATTTCATTTTGGATTTTTGTATTTGCTTGTTGATGCTCTTTAGCATACAGTTTTGAGGGTTTTGATATTACAAACCCTAGTGAACAACTTAGTGGTGAAATATTCCACTCACATTGTTCCAAGCTTGGTCTCGGGGATGAAATACTCCACCCACACCATTCTACATCCATCATCTACTCAGGAGGACTAACAGGGTCGTACCAGCTGGACCAGCAGGGCCGTACCAGCTAGGGTTTTCTTGTAGGGGCACACCATGTGTTGAGGAAGAGTTAGATCCAACATATTGAGGAAGCTTTGGAGGTTTTCAGCATTAGGATTTTTCTTGCAAACCCTTTCTCATTAGTTTGAGGGATTCTTAGCGGAGTTATCATGTCCCTATCATCCATTTGCAGGTTGGGATGATTTTAGGAGGGAGAGGATGATTTGGTGATTCAGTATTTCTTAGATCTAGAAGGCCATAGGCTAGATCTGACCTTGAAACTTCAAACAGATGCTTGTGGTTGCCCAATCTATCATTCTAGAGAGATTCAGGGGAGTCAGAGCCCATATTAAACTAGGCTGTACTATTGGCCATATTTAGGGTTTTAGGAGAGTCGTACCAGTCTAGGGTTTTTGCAGTTTGAGGAGGAAGCTTCAGTGTTTGAGCTCCATACTTCAGGAGGAAGCTTCCATTGCCTTGATCTATCATTTGGAGGAGTTTGGAAGCATTTGGGGGTCTTCATCTTCAGGAGGGCCGAACCCCTGGTATCCATTGTCTTTAGCAGGCCATACCAGCAGTCAACAGGTCTGTACCAATTGCTTGAGGGTTGGGTTTAAACCCTAGTTTTGCAGTTGAGCATTCATATTATATTACAATGTTTGGGAGGCTTGATTTGTATCTCCAGGAGTATTTTTGTATGTAGTTATATTATTGTCTTGAATCCATCTAAAGCTATTCCATATCTGCTTCTCGATTTGTATAAGGTGCTTGCTTTCTTATAATAAAGTTCAGCTATTGCTTGTGGTTCCTATCTTGTGTATTGTTGATGATCTTCATATGATTGCAATGATGATTGTATAATCCGTGGATGAATAACTGAACAAACCATAAGGCCGAAATGTTCAAGGCCAACCTGCATACACAACAATTAATAATCAAATCAATGGTTAGTTTGTGATTCCAAGAAAAAAATTGGCTTGGGATCATTACACATCTCCTTCCATGGTTCCTAGATTGAAAGAATTTGTTCCTGCGGGACTCATGATATTGTAGGGACCTGTCCATAGTCCATCCAAATTCTTGTGCATACCAGGTTTCTCCCTTCTCTTATCCCATAACAACACTAGATCATCCTCGGAAAAAACCCTCTCTTTTTCCTTGTGATCGAAAGTGTTCTTGATATTTTCCTAGTTTCTTTCCATTTGGCTTAGGGAAATCGTTCTAGATTCATCCAGCTCTATTAACTGGTTAATTATCCCTTGTATTTCTTCTCCATAAGTGGTGTATTTCTGAGAAAAATGGAGGATAGGGATTTAGAGATTCACAGGAATTTTGGCCTCTAACCCATACACTAGCTCAAAAGGGGTCCTTCCTATTGAGGTCTTTGTTGTTATTCGATCTGCCCACAAGACATATTTAATTTTTCTATCCCAAGACCTTTTGTTCTCTCCCAAAACCTTCTTGATGATGTTCATAAGGTTCTTATTGCTTGGTTCTGCCAATCCGTTGCCTTGTGGATAATAATTGGAGGAATGAGATAGAACAATGCCATACTTGAAACAAAATTATGCTAATGCAAGAGAATTGAAAGCTTTGGCATTGTCTGTGGTAATCTTGGACGAGACCCCAAATCTTGTTATGATTCTTTCCTCCAAAAAGTTCATGACCACCTCCTCAGTGGATTTCTTATTGGGAATAGTCTCAACCCACTTGGTAAAATAGTTTGTCTGTCAAAATCCATCGGTAACAATTACTTGAATTGTCTTTAAATTCCACAATAAAATGTAATCCCCATTGTTGAAAAGGAGCTTCTACTACCACAGGTTTCAAGGGTTGTGTCAGGAGTTTTGGTTTACTAGTAAAGTATTAATAAGGATGACATGATCGGACATATCGGTGAGTATCAATAAATAGTTTTGGCCAATAGTATCGAGCTCTCAGGGTCTTGTGTGCAATGGTACGCACCGTGAAATGTCCACCACAATGTCTGGAGTGTAATTCCTTCAAAAATTTATTAGCTTCTTCTTGGTTCACACATCTAAGGAGAAATCCATTGAGGTCTTTCCAACCAAGGCCATTCTTAGTCAAAAAATATTTCATAGCTTTAAGTCTCAAAGCTCTTCTTTTGTAGTCTACTAGGTGATCTGGGCACGATAAATTCTTAAGGTAGTATATTATGTCGAAATACCATTCATCATGTTCTAACTCACTGACTACCACGTTTATTTGTTCGCTTGATCCCATTTTTATGGCCTCTTGGTTGCTTTCAAGCAGCATCTGGGCTAAGCCTTGTCCCTTTATAATCTTGGCAGGTTTTATCTCTAAGTCATACTCTTGGATATTGGAGACCTAGTTTCCCCTAGTACCCATACAATCATGTTATGACAAGACATCCTTTACTGTTAGGTAAGGGACATAAGCCTTGATCTTACTATAACCCACATAGTTTCTAAAGTGCTTAAGGGGTTTCACTAAGGCGTAAGCTTGTTTCTCAATAATGGAATAGTTCAGTCTGAATCCCTAAGGACTTTACTCATGAAGGCAATGGGGTGTTCATGGTCTTCAACGTCTTTCTACAACAAGACACCAGCAATGGTGTCTTGGGATGCAAAATAGAATATTATGAAATCCTGTGAATAGTCAGGGCTAATCAGGACTGGGGCTTGGGAGATAGCATATTTTATGTCTTCAAAGGATTTAATGGCCTTATCATCCCACTTGAACACCGTATCCTTTTTCAGTAATGCACTCATGGGTTTTATTCTTTCGACAAAGTTTGGGACAAATCTTTGAATGAAAATTATTTTCTGAAAAAATATTGTAGGGATTTTTGGTTAGCTGGGGGACGTACATCCTTGATATATTGGATCCTTTCAGGGTCTATAGAAATTCCCCCTTCCAAGGCTATGTGTCCCAAAATTTTCCCTTTATCTATCCCGAAGACATATTTCTTAGGGTTCAAGGAGATACCATACTTCTTACATCTCTCAAAAACAATTCTAAGGTGTGATATGTGGTCTTTCCTCTCCTTTGATATGAATGTTTGATCATCCTAGTAAATTTCTATGATTTTCTGAATGAGATCCATAAAGACAAAGTCCATCGCTCTTTGGAAGGTGGCACCGACATCCATAAATATTCCCCATGGTGTGGTAAATGTCATTTTCAATTGGTCTTCTCTTTTGAGTAAGACTTAGTTGTATCCTGGAAATCCATCCAACATGGACATCATCCCTGCCTCGGTAACCCTCTGTAACAAATATTCCATATTTGGGAGGGGGTAGTTGTCTTTCAAGGATAGTTGGTTAAGGTTTCAGGAATCTACACACAAGCGGATATCACCACTTTTCTTTCGGACAACTACCAAATTTGACATCCATGAAGAATATCTAATGGGAGCTATGATACCAGCATCAACCATCTTTTGTAGTTCCCTTTGTATCTAGTTTTCCAACTTTGGGTTAATATGCCTTAACTTTTGTCGGAAAGGTTTGGCTCCTTCTTTAAAAGGTATAGCATGTTGGATAACATCACCCCTATAAGCCTTTAGTTCATCATAATTCCAAGCAAAGGTATCCTTGAATTCTCTTATGAGGTCTAGTATCTCTATATTTTATTTTTCAATAGTCCCTTTCCCTATTTTGACCATTCTTGGATCCATCTCTATGCCGATGTTGAACTATAGGGCTTCATCTGTTTGTTTGTTGGAGATATTTCCTTTGTAAACATCATGTCTGTCAAAGAGGTGTTCTAAAGGAACACATCCTTTTGGAAAAGTGTTATTTTGTAGGTTAACCACATCTAGGTTCATGGAATCAGCCATGAAGTTTACTTGCAAATCGGTGAATTCTCTACTATTTTCCATAAATCTAATGATTTGGTCATCATCAAATACTTGCCAATGTTCCAGGTTATCAAGGATCGATGGTCTAAAAAAGACTTCCATTTTGCACAAGTTTTGGAGTGGACCTTCACAGGGTTGTAAAGTGGAAGAGGAAACAACCAAGGCATCTGCTACACATTTTTCTTCTCGGGGAACTTCTTTGATCGACACCATTTCAAAATATTTTGCAATGGATCTTGCAAAGTCACGGTACCTTTTTAATCTCTCATTCTTGGCAGGGAAGTCTAGCAACACTTGTGATACTATCAAGTCTAAGTCTCTATAACTCTTATGTGTGTGACACCTTTGTCGATTTCCAAGTTGAGACCTAGGATCAAATATTTGTATTCAACAACGTTGTTTGTACAGTGATATTTAAGTCTGTAGGATAATATAAGGTTTACTTGGATGGGGTTGTTAAGACAATACCTACCCCTAAGAAAAAAAACAAATGAGGTCCATCAAATTCTAAAGTCCACATTCCTTCAGGTGTCTTGGTAGGTTTATCTTCTGATGAACCAATTTTCAATCCCATTGTTGACATAAAAGAGTTGATCATCAGGTTCATCAGGGGTCTCAATAAGGCATTATGTGATAAGTTCTTTGTGAAGGGTAAAGAATCCTTCTTCGGGGTGAGGTATGATAGCTTCAGAACCTTGGTTTTGGAAAATTCTAGTCAAGTTTTCTATAAGGTCCTTGCAGAGTATGATCCCCCAATTTCTTAAAGCATCTATTACTAACACATAAATAGTAAAAGGAACATCAGGGAAAGCATGGAAAGCAACACTGAGGTTCTTAATAATTCCTTGTGTAAATCCTCCTTGTGTGTTTGGCTGTGATATGCTTAGACCTAGTTGGTGCATGACCCTTTCGGTTATAATATTACTAGGAGTATCTGGGTCAAACACACAATTATGGAGGAGGAAATCGTTGACTTTGAGGGTAACGTAAAATTGTGCAATTTCCCCATATTTCGTTCCCATGCTCCCTACTTGGTAGAAAAAAGGGGAATCTTCTTCAAAATTGTCATCCCCATAAATTTGTGGAAGGGAGTACTCAAAATATTCAATCTCAGAGTTTCCAAGTATGACTTGAGTGGGTTCCACATCCTTAGGAGGCTCATTTTGTTGAGAGAATAATGAAGCATCTTCCATGTTTGAGAAACCTGTGTTCCATTTTCTAGGGTAAGCACTATATTCTACCTCGAGGATCTCTGGGAGGTCATGCTTCAATTCTATCATGCTCTCATCATTTGGTTCCTAGATGTCATTATCATTCAAGAGGTTAATATGATGGATGGAATCGTTGAACCTAAGGTTTTCCTCAATCTAGAAAGCAACCTCTTGTGCTTCTTCCAGGCTTACGAGTAATCGATCCTTGAGGGTGAACTGAAAAGTTCCTTCTAATGAGTTTAAGTAATGTTGGAGAATATCACTTTTTCGGTGAAAGTTGGATTGGAGTTTTCCAATCAGAATATTGAACCTATCATTGAAATCCCTAATGCTTTCATTGGTTCCTTTGCAAACTTCGAGGTACCGAGAGTAGAAGGAAGTTGTACTTTGTTTTTTACACCATCCGTTCTTGAAAGCTCATTCCATATCCTCAAGGGTTTTGAATCTCCCACTTGGATATTTGTTAATCCAGGTCCTGGCACTTCCAATGAGTGAGATCATAAAGAGCCTCATAAAGGTGTCAGGGCATTCTTCTCCTGGTTGTTGAAATTCATACCCCTCATAAAACTTAGTCCAATGAGAGTTGGCATAGGATTCTACCTCTCTCGAGAATCTAGGTATCCAGGAATCATCCCCTTTGGGGAGATCATGTAATCCTCCTTGGGTGTTAGCTAAGTCCAAAGGGCCAAAGAGTACTTTGTGATACCATTTAGGAGGATCTATAGGGGTAATAGGAATTACAGGAGTAGAAGAGATTGTGTATTGATGTCCTCTATGGGTTATCATTTGTGAAGTCGCCAGGTAATTTTATTGAAATTATCAAAGGGATGAGGGGATCACCCTCAGTGGAGTCACCAAGTAAGATTTGAAAGGTAAAGGATTTTGAAGAAAGTCTTATAGAAAAGTGTCATCTTTGAGGAGAATTGACTCAATGTTCCTCGACAAAGACGCCAAAATGTTATTGCGTAATTTGTACTTGTCCCAAAGGGAAAGTCTAAGGGAGGAAAATTGCCATAACATGAGGTTATCCTATCACTGTCACCTTAATAAGATACCTCTTTCTATTCAGGGATGATAGCCCAGGGGAAACGTCCCAAGTGACCTAGGGGTTTGAGAAGGAAAAGGTTAAAGTCTCAAATAAAGGTATCCCCTCTCACCAGTCACACTAATCATGAAGTCCCAAGGTTTAAATCAATGAAGAAATGAAGTGCTTAGATGTACCTTCCCAGAACAAAGCAACAGGAAAACAATATATTTTGCAAGTACAATTTGATGTTAGTGCTTCATAAACCATAGACTAGTCAATAAAAGCAATAAGTTGATGTAAGATGAAGCAAACATAATTTTATATCAAATATGTTTACAAGACAATCACTTCACAATAAATGCCTTAAAAGAGCTTCGCAATGACCAAAAATAATAACCCAATAATAACAATGTACTAGCATTTGTCAGAAGCTAATTAGGCAATGTAAAAATCAACTTATGCAATTGCTTTTAAGTGCTTTTACTGATGTAATAAATGGCTGTAGCTTAATTTTGTAATAGCAAAAATCAGGTTAGTGGATTAGTCTAATATAGGGTTAGGAAAGGTTAGTAGGTTGCTTGAGGTAAAAGATTTAAGAGTTGGTTTCATCAATAATTCAATTTCAAGGTCTAAATCAGTGCCTTTTAGGGCTAATGGAGTCACTTTGTGGAAGAAAACTTGAAGAAAAAAATGATAATGTGAGAGCTAGAGACAAGAAGGTCAATGATTGAGGTGTTGGTAACCCAAGGCCTCAATCACTAAAACCCTAGGAGGAAAATGGACACTAGGAAGAAGGTAACCATAGGCCCTAGCGATTTTCCTCCTTCTTTAGCTCAAGGATGAAATAAATGACGGCTTGATGAAGAAAATGATACTAGAGTGCTGCAATGGCAGGGCTCTAGTACAATGCTTCAAAGGTAGGGTTTCTAGCACAATCTAGTAGGTGAAAAATTGTTAACACAACGACAATAACATGTGCATGTTCTCCTAGGGTTTTAAACTAGAAATTTCCTAATCTTGGAATAAATGCAAAGTAAATGTACTATAACCATTCAAAGAAAATAATAATTGTAGAAATTCTCTTACATCCACCAAGAATAATCTAGCAATAAGCCTAGTTGAAGATTTTCCACCAAGGAAAATGCCAAGAAACACCAAATTTAGCCTCCTCCAAGAAGTGTGCACCAAATTTCAGCCAATAAACCCTAAGTAGGGCGCAAATTTCAGACCTCACTTGTGTGAGTGAAATATTATAAAAAAATACAAAGGAAAAAACCCTTATTTATATAGTTACAATGACCTTTAATTACAAAATTAGGTCAAAAAAGGCCGACATGGCCAGTTTACATGAACTATCCAGTTTTTACATAAATTTGACAAATTAAAACCTAAATCAAGAAAGAGAGGTGACATCATTCCCTTATAGGGTGATGTTGTGCCTCATAGGTGAAACGTTGGCCTCCAGGAGAAAAACGTTAGGGCTCCTGAGGCCTCTGGATCAAGCCACACGTGCCACTTGGCACACAATTGCCTCCATCATGTCCATCGAAAGTTGGGTGACGTCAAGGGTCACAAAGATGACATCATGGGACTTCCAATGCCAACATCATAGTGAGAGGGCAAGACCCCCCTGGGTCCAAGCTTGTTAGGCCGTCTCTAGTGGAACATCCTCCTCTCTCTCCGGTGAAAGCCTCTAATATGTGTTTGCCCCTGGCTGGGGTCTTAGCATCCATTTGGTGGGATTTTATCCCTATGGAGGTCCAAACTAATCATCTCCCCATGTGTACCTGTCAATCGGGTGTGGCCCTACAACGACAACAAGTATGCCCTCCATGGGCTCATAAGTAATAGGGATCATATCAATGTCAAACGCATCCAAAAATCAAGTTATCTAAACATGTGCATAAAACCCCCCTTTCCTAGACAAGTGCTCAAAGACATTATGCTATTCTACAAGCCAGGTTTGGAGAGGATTTCAGGAGGTCATATTGAGATCATTCTCATTGGACGTGGGAGGTTTCCAGGTGAAGACCAATCTAGGTCATGTAAGTGGATGAGGTGGTATGGTGATGTTTGAGTAATGGGTTTAGTAATGACAAGGAAATGTATGGCTTAACTGTGGGTGCCTCCAAAGAGGGTGAGTTCCACCTTGTCATTGATGAAAATTTTTCCAAGCCCATTTAATGCCTTTTACATTTTTATCTTATTACTTTTTCTTTCAAGAGAATAGCTGGGGGACACTTCTCTGGCATGGTGATAGTGTTACCCTCAAGCATTTCATGGAGATGAGAAGGTTGGCTCATGATGAGACCCCCTTTCTCTTGGCTATGCCACTAAGACCCACTACCTTGGTGTGGTGACGAATTGAGTGGTAGTGTCATACCGCTACATGCCCATGGACCTAATAGGTTGGCTCATGATGAGACCCCCTATCCTCCAACTATGTCTTGATTTTATTATTTTATGGGTCCCTCCATTTCTTGTTGAGAAGCCTTTTATTTATTTCTCGGGGATCCTTGGGCGAAGCATATGAAGGTTTTTTTATTTTGGCTTTTATATTTTGCTAGCTACTTTTACCCTCTGGACCTTTATCCCCTTCTTCCCACAAGGTAAGGTACAACCCTTTGCTAGCTTGGAAAACCCAATGCCCAAACCAATGTTGGGGATGGATGAGAGGGAAGATAATGAAAAGTGATAAGTATGGTGGGAATGGACGATGACCTTTCATGAACCCACCCAGTGGCAACTCAAATCCTAAGGGAACCAACTTTCTAGGGAATATTTTCATTCCCCCCATAGGTGTGGACAAGTGGAAAGGCATAAAGTCCAAGCACACGTCATGAAGAAAAAATAATTAAATGCACATATTCAAATGTTTTGAAAATCAGAGTGACACATACCATGATACCTAGACTCATTACCTTATGGAGCTAGACACACTTCTACTAAAGGACTGGGCTTATGGGATGGATGTTGATTACGCTGACAGGATGGAGGCCCTGAAGAAGAAGGATGGGTCATCCAGAGCTAGGCTCGAGTCAATATGGCTCTCGGTACTCCATGTCTAGGACCTGTGGGCCTCAAGACATAATATCCTTAGTTATCCCTAGGCTAGGGGATAACAATGACACTTGGAAACTGCGATGAATTATATCGATCCCTAGATTATCTTTTGGACATCTCATGATGCAATGACATTTGACAACTGCGATGCATTTTATCGATCTATGACGCATTATATTTGTGTATGTTGTGGATCTGTATGCAGTGATTTTTGGCGGATATGTATGTGATGAGTTTTGAAAAAATTCTACCACCTTTCTTAACTTCAATATTTAGTTAAGAACCCATATACATTGGGGAAGCTTCAAACACAAAAAATTTGGAATTCTTCAATAGCCTTCCAGAATCTTTGCAACTTTTTATTTTTTTAGATGCTCTGTGTTACTCCCTAGCCTAGGGGTAACTAAGGATATATTATCTCGAGGCCCACAAGTTCTAGACATGGAGTGTCGAGATACAAATGACCTAAGCTTAGCCCTGAAGGGCCCCTATTTTCTTCAGTACAGTCCACATATCTCCAACAACAACACCCATCACACCGGCCTAGTCCTAAGGTGGCAGTGGGTCTTTCTCCATGAGGTAATGAGTCTAGGTATCATGGTATTTATAACTATGATATTTGAATCACTTGAACATGTTGTATTGAATCTTTCTTGATTTTATAATTTTTTCTTTGAATTTATGCTCTTTACCTTGTTTAAACCTGAGAGGGTGTCATTGTGTCCTAGTAAGTTGGTTTCCCTCTAGAATAAGTTGCTACTGGGTGGTTCCTTGAAAATTCATTGTACGTTACCTACCATACTTGTCACTTTCCATACTTATTCCCTCCATATCCCTAGCCTTTTGGGATCTTCGAGTGTATTGGCCCAAGAAGGGATTGTGCCTTACCTCATGGAAAGAAGGGGCAGAAGACCCAGAGGGTAAAAGTAGCCGACAAAAGATAAAAGCCAATCATAAAAACTTTGAGATGCTTCGTCTAGGGATCCCTGAGAAAGAAATGAAATGCTTCTCTGTAAGAAATGGGGATTTACAAAATGAATGATAATGAATACTCAAGTTGTTAGTTGGGGAATAGGAAGTCTCATCATGAGCCGACCTATCATGATCATAAGTATTTAGCAGTATGCAATTACCATCATATGGTCACCAAGAAAGGGTAGTGGCTCTTAGTTGCATGAATGAGGGAAATGGGGTCTCATAACGAGCCATCCTTCTCATTTCCGTGAGGTATTTGTGAATGACATTGTCATATTTGGACACCAAGCTAGGACAGTGGCCTCCAACTAATTCCTTGAAACATGAAAGAAATATGAAGAAAGAGCTAATGATAAGAATGGAAAACAAATGGGATTGGAAAAATTGTATCATAGACAAAGGGAATCTCACCCTCTACAAATGCACCCATAGGTAAGACAACACAAACCCTTGTATGTCATGAACCCCACGCCCAAGAGTTTACCCCACATCATATAACATGCACACATGACTAGGATTGGTTCCACCTATGAAAAACCCTAAATATAGGGGTTATTGACCCAATAGGACATCTTGAGACCCTTTCCAAACCTAAATTTGGAAAGTTGTATAACGTCTTTGAGCATTTTTTTGGGTTAGGGGGGTCTGATGCACATGTTCGAGTGCTTTGACTATTAGATTTGATTTACTTGCTATGATACTTGTGACTCATGGACCCTTGGAGGGCGCACTTGTTTTATTTATAGGACATTTCTCGATGGACATATATGCATGAGGGGATGATTAGTTCATACCTTCATGAGGGCCTGAAGCCCACAAATGGATGTTGAGACCCCAAGAAAGGGTCATGATGGTGATTTATGACTTGTACCATGAAGGATGAAGTCATTTCCTTGGAGGAACTCTAGAAGACCCTAGACGAATGATCCCTACCTTCACTCACCTGGGCGATGGCCTTGGGAGAGCTAGAGACCATCCACCTAGCCCACAATGTCATCCTGAAGGGGCTAGGGATTTCTACAATAGTGTTCCGGTGAAGGAGGAAATTTTGCACAATGTTTGGCAATTGATAGTGTGACCAGGCCTTGGGAGGTCCAACGTTCCACCAATTAAGGCTGGAATTCCATATTGAAGGCTCAAAGTCACCTTAGGAAGGACATGACGTCACCCTTTTAAGGTTTTACCCTGCAATTTTATGTAAATTTAATTTTTGTGATAATTGTTCAAGGTTGGCCATGATTTTTTGACCCAAAGTAATTAAAGGTCAAATTTTGGTATACATAAACATAAAGTACATTCATTTTTCATCATAACTTGTCCTTTGGAGACAAGGGGACTACAATTTTGTCCCTCTTGAGGGCTACTTGGCTGAAATATTAAGGCACATATCTCTTGGAGGCTTGTTTTAGTAACTTGGATCAAATTTTTGAAGTTTTATGGCAATCTAGTGTTGTTTTGCATGATTATTCTTGGTGCAAGTAAGTAAATTCTACTTTTTTCATTTATTTGAATGGTTATGGTATGTTTTACTTGCTCATATAAGCTTATGAAATTGCATGCCTAATTAATACTAGAAGTTAAGGAACTTAAGGTATTAATTCCTTGCTTTATATTTGCCAAGTTTTATTGAATTGATTTAGTAATTTGTTAAACCTCTAAAGCCCTAAAATGCTAACACTTTAGAGGTTTTGATCAAGTTATTGTTGCATAATATTTTAATCCAAAAAGAATTCTAAGGAGAAGGAGTCACTAGGGCCTAGAAGTGCCTAAACCCTAGCCACCTTCCTTCTTGAGGTCAAGAACCTAGGAGGACTTAAGGTATTACTCCTCCTAAGTTTATTTGAGTATAATCACTTTGTTATCAGCCCTAAAAGAGAACCCCCAACCTTGAATCCATCACCCTATTGAAAGAACTAGTCTTCATTCCTCACCTCCTTGACAAGAAATTATCAACCTACACTCAAACTTCTACTTGCTATCCTACTAACCACCATTAACCCTAACATAACTTAGTTAACTAAATCTTGTTGCTGATATAACTACTATTACAACCATCATCTAGCTGCCTATTTAAGTTTACCATCTAACAAAATCATCCCAGAATTTGCATAAGGAAAAGTAATATCAATAAAAGTTAAAGTGTGCATTTAATTGCCTCCACAAAGTGCATTTTTGAAGATATATTTCAGTTGTCATACTTTTCCTTTTTACTGTTGTTACAGTCATCCTTGGCAACTTGTTAAAGTTTATTTGCTGGTTGATACATCTCTAGAACTTGCATGTGACAAATTATTATCATCTTGAAGTTTTAAACATCTTGTTATCTTGTCCAAACAAGTGCATTTTCTAGAGTACATTGCAGTTGTTATTACTGTACCAAATGTTGTTATATATTTGTTTGCAACATACACTTGTTTATTAGCAATTTTTCATTGTAAGTTTATTGTCTTGTCGAAGCATCATTATCATGTGTTGCTTGCCATAACATTTTATGTTGTCTTGGTTAATGGCATGTACTTTCCCTTTTTTTTTCCTTTGCTTCACCCTTCAAGACATAAACTAATTTGAGTGACCTAGAGAGAGGGGTGGTTTACCTTACACTTTTCCCTTCATAAACCCACTAGGTCTTGGGACGTTTCCCTTGGAGTGTATTTATCCTTCTCCTAAACAGAAAGGGGTATCCTATTGAGGTGACAGTGATAGGATTACCCCCGTGTTACACAAATCTTGTCCCACTTTCCTTGGGATTATGGCAAGTACAGATTGTGTGATAATCCTCTGAAATCCATCGAAATATTGTATATTCCTGAGAGTTCTTAGATATTGGATCCTTACATTTCATCCTTTGAGTTTCCATTGATATTGTGAGGGTTCATGAAATTCCCATAAACCAATAGCATGACAACATTTTGAGTTTCTCCAATAGTGCAAGAGTCCTGATCAATGTTGTAGGAGCCCCTGTAAGAATAAAAAAATTAAACAATTATTTTGCAGGATGAATAAATCTATATAAGTATGCAAAAGTAGTTTTGCAAGACACTAATGAAGTAGATACTTCTACTTGTGACACGGGACTTGAAGCATCGACGTTGAAGTAATTATCACTCTTCAATTGAAAGAAACCAACAGGATGGAAGGCCTCCTAAGATCCAGCAAATGGAGTCCTATAACATTGAAAGAAGGGATAACAATTTAGGTTAAGGATGGACATGTCAGGAAATATAAGACACTTCCACACTAATCCTATCATAAGAGAAGAATAATTTAATCAAGAACGAAAATGACACAAGCAATCACACAATACACCGAGATTTTACGTTGGAAACCCTTAATCGGGAAAACCAAAATTCCTTTGAGCATTTTTCTCTCTTGTTGTCTTATTCATTCAGAATAAAAAGTTACATGTCTAAACTTGGTCCACACCTAAGACACAATTGACATCATGCCCTCGTGCACAAAAAGAACAACCCTGTAGCCAATTCGGCTTACATATACATGGCCAACAACCTACACTTACACATGAAGTAACCTGCAAAAGTGAATTCTATGATCACCTACAACAACATCCTTTATGACCTTAAAACACACCTCTTTATAGGATTTACAACAGGAAAAACCCTAAATATTGGCGCCAAAAAATGGTTACATATCCATGCATATCATTGGCTACAAATCTCGTAAATCCCAGGATTCTTTTATAATCGACTTCAATTCAGGTTTACCAGTATCCTACTAGTCGACCTTCATTCGGTCTCTAGTCGGTCGTCTCACTCCCACACTTCAACCTCTTTTTGGTTGAATTGTCATCGATATCTTCAACTTTGACTTTAACCGGTCGACTTCCTCGACCTTCAACTTGTTGTCGATCTACCTTGACTTCGACCTGTTGTCAATCCACCTTGACTAGAATTTCGCTGCAAAGAATATAAAAACCCAACATTCTCCCACTTGTTGTCTTCTTTGTTGAAACATGAGATTCCTGAACTTTCACTCACAGACCGAGGGCTGTGATGCCCATTTCCTCTCTACACCAAGAGAACTTCACAACACTCACAAACTTGGTCAACGAGTCTCCTATGTTTTCCAACGTGTCTACTTTCTCCAGTAGCACCTTGTTACTTTCCACCATATCTCTTACGAAATTGTATTGTACACCAATGTTCTTAGTCTTTGAATGATGAGCAGGGTTCTTTGCTAGAAATATTGTTCTTTGACTGTCGCAACTTACCTTCATAGGTCTCTTCTCAAACCCGATTCCTGAATACAACGTTTGGAGCCATACCGATTCTTTGCTTCCATGAGTGGCCACCATGTATTCAACTTTTGTTTTCGACAAGGCTACAACCACCTATCTTTTACTCATCCAACTTATTTCTTCATTGAACATCTTGAAGACATATCTACTGGTCGATCTCGATCGATCCAAATCTCCAGCCCAGTCGATGTCGACAAAGCCATGTACATCTAATTTACCACTGCCACCTCTAGTTTTTCCTTGGTAGCATATAGCATAGTCCTTTGTGCCACACAAATACTTGAATACTCTCTTGACAACTGTCCAGTGCTTCTTTCTAGATGTCGACATGTACCTGTTCAACACTCCCACTGCATGGGCAATGTCTAGTCGAGTGTAGACCATCACATACATTAGACTACCAAAAACACATGCACAGGGAACATGTGCCATGTCCTCTATCTCTTCCCATGTCTTTTGACACTGTTCAATAGTAATCCTTTCTCCCACTGGAATTGGCACCTTCATCAGATTGCAATATTGCATGTTGAATCATTTCAGAATTGTTCCAATGTGCTTCATTTGATTCAACCGGAGATTTCTAGTGGCTTGATCTCTCTTAATCTCCATTCCTAAAATGAATTTAGTTGCACCAAGATCCTTCATGTATAACTTGGAGAATAGCTACTTCTTCACCTCCTTTATCGTGTCCATGTTGTTTTCAATCAACAACATGTCATCGACATACAAAGATACATATATGAAACACCCACCTTCTTCCTTGGAATATATGCAGTGATCAACTTTGCTTCTCACAAATCCAAAACTAAGGATGTATGTGTCAAACTTCCAGTACCACATCCTTGGCTATTGATTTAGACCATAAAGGGATCTTTTGAGTTTGCACACCAACTCTTGCTTTCCCTTTACTACAAATCCTTCAGCCTGTTGCATGTAGATTTCTTCTTCCGGGTCCCCTTGTAGGAACACTGTCTTCACATCCATCTATTCTATCTCCAGATCAAATGCTACATCCAGAGACATTAGTACTCTAACGAAAGTTAATTTTGCAACAGGGGAAAAAATCTCACCGAAGTCAACTCCCTCGACTTGGGAATATCCTTTTGCTAAAAGATGATCTTTGAACTTCTTGACTTGTCTTGCGACATTCATATTCTTCTTTAACACCCACTTGCTACTGACGAGATTCCTTCTACTAGGTAAATTGAGTAAACACCATGTCTCATTCTTGTACAAGGATTCCATATCTTTGACCATGGCGTCCTTCCATATTTTACCCTCCATCAAGTTGACTGCCTCACCGACCGACTTGAGCTTATTGTCGATGGAAGTTAACACGAATGCAGAATGGAAGTCGGGCAGAGTGTACCTTTCAATTGGTTTTCTTATTCTTTCTAAACTCCTTACCACTGGAGTCAATTGTTCCACCTCTTCCTAAGATTCAGTTGACTCATCTGAATCATCTTCTTCGTTCGTCAATTCAAACTGCATCGTATTAGGAATATTCTCGGTTTGAACAACTTCCTCAGGCTCAGATTTACCTCTGACTTCTCTAAAGAACACATCTCAATTGAAAATTATTATCCTTAATGCGATCCCAAAAATTATATCTTTTCATCCCTTCTTTGTATCCGATGAAAATACATTTGATTGCCTTCTTGTCTAGCTTTCTCCTCTTTTCCTTGGGAAAATGCACAAACGCATCACAACCAAATACTTTGAGATGTGCCACTGAAGGATTCTTACCCTACCATACCTCATTTGGAGTCATTTCAACTAGATCCAACAAAGGAGACATATTCACCATATATCTTGGAGTCTTGACTTCCTCTACCCAGAATTATTATGTGAGCCCAAAACCACTGAGCATGCTCCTTGCCTTATCCATCAACATTTTTTTCATTCTCTCAGAAAATCCATTTTTTTGTGGGGTATATGGTGTGGTATTTTTGCGTGCTATGCCACACTTCTTATAGAACTGATCAAATTACTTTCCACATAATTCACCACCGTTGTTAGTTCTCAACACTTTAATCCTTTTCTCTGTCTGGTTTTCCACAAGAGTTTTAAACTCCTTAAATCTCTCAAAACCCTATGACTTATTCCTTGGGGAAAATATCCATGTCTTCCTAGAAAAATCACCTATGAAGGAGGCATAATATAGATATCCACCAAGTGAAGGCACTGTAACTAGGCCAAACACATCACTATGCACCAGTTCTAGAATCCCATTTTCCCTTGTCTATCCATATGGGAACCTCACCTGACTTTGTTTCCCATATATGTAATGTTCACAAAATTTGACTTCTAAACCAAATTTAGGAAAACCTTTGAAGATGCCTTTTCTTTTCATAGCTCGAAGTCCTTTTTTATCCAATGTATCCCATCCTTTCATGCCATAACCTGGTCGGGTCGAGTTCATTATGTCTTGTCGACTTGGTTTGAACTAACTTGGCTCGAGTCGAGTCGAGTTGTGTCGACGTCGAGTCGAGTCGATTTCAGGAGAAACGATGTTGTTTCATCCAATCGAGTTGACATTCCCTAAAAACTTGTACAAGTTACCAATCCTAACTCCTTTCATTAAGACCATTGCACCTCTAACCATATTACACGAATCCTTCTGAAACATAGTATGCACACTTGCATCACTCATCTTGCTGACAAATATCAAGATTATTTCCAAACCCGGAATGTGTAGCACACCTGGAAGGGTTCTTTTCCTCCCATCTTGTAGTTTCCGTTGGACTCTTCCCTGTCCAATAATTCTAGTTGTCGAGTTGTCCCCCAAGAAAACATCACCCCCATCTTATTGTTCATATTCACAGAACCATTATTTATGTGGTGTGATATGATAGGAGGATCCTAAGTCGATCAACCAAACATCTTGATCTGGATGTGTACTAGTCGATGCTAGGTACACATGACCTCCCTTCTCCGAGGTCATCTTTCTCTTAGTCGACTACTTCTCGTCGGATCCAACACTGCCTTATGTTTCTTTCGACTTACAATACTTTTTATAATTCCCAATTTTACCACATTTCCAACATCTTCACATCGACTAAACCAGGGATTTAGATCTACCCTTTGACTTATACTTTCTACCATATAATATGCCTTTATCTCTATCTATCGTTCGACCTCTCACTACAAGATAATCTTTGGTTGATCCTTCCATTTTCTTTCTTCTCATTTCTTCCAACAACAGAGAAGCAACCACGTCCTCTACTGCTAGTGTGGTTGTATTAATCCCAATAGCCATGACTAAGCTATCCCAATAGTCTGGAAAAGAACATAATAGGCTAATACACTTCTCCTCATTACTGATCTTTATATCCATGGACGATAACAGGCTTAGCATGGTGTTAAACGCATTTAAATGCTCAGTCACCGAACTCCCATAACTCATCCTCAGAGGATAAAGTTTCTTTCCGAGAACCATCTTATTTACCAGATATTTCGACTGGTATAAGCTTCCTATCTTGTCCCACAGTTTCTTGGCCAAATATTCATCCGAGACATTCAACAACATTGAATATGCAAGACAAAGCCATATCACACTTCTTTTCTTTTGAGTTTCTCCCATTCTTTCGTCAACATGCCTATCAGTTGGGTACCTGGATAGAACGTTGTCCATTGTTCTTGATCCATAAGAAGATCTTCCATTTTAAGCTTCCAAAGCTCAAAATTCTAGCCATTGAATCTTTCTATCTCTATTTTGGAACTTCTCGCCATTCTTTATCATGATCTTTCAAACAATTTATGACATACGACTCTTACTATACCTAGGGTTTAGTTCTTAGATTCAATATTGGAAAATCGAGATCTAATATACTCGCCAAATAATTACACCACTCTGATAAATCACTTTTCAGTGCAGACCTAAGATCTAATACCACATATTAGTAAATGAAGAACACTTCCACATTAATTCTATA
Source organism: Picea sitchensis (assembly GCA_010110895.2). Taxonomy (NCBI): domain Eukaryota; kingdom Viridiplantae; phylum Streptophyta; class Pinopsida; order Pinales; family Pinaceae; genus Picea; species Picea sitchensis. Next base: position 48,652 of record SNQJ01S0032971.1, read on the forward strand.
AGAAGAGAAGAATAATTTAATCAAGAAAGAAAATGACACAAGCAATCACACAATACACCAAGATTTTACCTTGGAAACCCTTAACCATGAAAACCAACATTGCTTTGAGCATTCTGTTAGCGTCAAAAGTCACTTCTAGATTGCGACAAGAGCAGAGCCCAATGCCCATCAGTTTTATGTCACAATAAGTTTAATGGATGATCAAATGGTTAGAGACCCAGGACGGAATCACTCTAGCTCAGGGACCAGGTCTGGTAAGTAAAGAACAAAGGAGGTCTTGATCTAACTTTAGTTAGTGGGTTGATTGTAAAATGAGCAGGTGGAAGACTTGGTGAGAGGAGTGAGCAAAACTACCTTGGGAAATAGGCCTTTCAGCGGTTTGCAGAAGAAAAACTCTAAAAGCAAGATCCTCTTGGTTCAGAGTTTTGAGTAACTGAAGGGGTGACTTGACTGGATCCTCCAATTCCAAGTCATTCAGCATTGAGAAAATCACAAGACTGATTAGAGACAACGCTTCTATTACAATGATCCAACCTACATCATCCTATAACAGCTACAACTCGACTCGATCCTCCAACAATCAGGAGCCTTGCTCAACCATCGATGCTTGAAAAATATCAAAACTAAGTACATATACTCCAAAACATTTTCCCAATAGAGGTGTCTTAGACTTTCAGGATGGGGCGTCTCTTCAATCAAATATGGCCTGTACTCCTCCGTCATACGCCATCTTAACTCTTCATGGCTCATGCTAAGGGGTAGTTGAACCCTTAAATGATGAATTAGCGTGCGCAGACTTCCCTGGTGAGTCAAGGACTCGGCATGGCTTATGTGGAAAAAACTAGTACAGAGGACTACCGCGGATGGACTTCCTGCCGGGACCCCCATACCTTGCAATTAATGAGTGAGGCAAGGTTTCAACCACCCCCTCTCTTCTTCATTCATTCCAAGCAGGTATCAGGATCGAGATCAATTCGAACCGGCACCTGGAGAACATGGTGCCCCCCTTCTGAAGCTCAAATCGTCACCTTTGGCCCCCTTTGTACATATTTTTCTATTTCCCCAAGTGACCACGGGCTGTGACCCTGCGCTTATCCTCTGTGTGCTTTTGACGTTTTGGGGTTCAGGGTTTCGAGATGTGAATTGACAAGAAACCCCTCACATTTTGAACTCTCGAATATCGAAATGCCGACATGACTAGATCTTGCGCCACACGTCCTTTGGATTGGACGGCTGAGATGATGTTGGCGTTTTGGGACCCGTCTCATTACATGGTGCGCGCTAGCACATTTTCCCCAGGATTGTTCCTCTGTGACCGGGCGCTATGACCGTGGGCCCGACTCTGGGCGCTTTCGACGTTTCGGGGTTCGAGGTTTCACGATGTGAATTGAAAAGAAACCCCTCACCTTTTGAACTCCCGAATACCGAAATGCCGACGTGACTAGATCTTGTGCCATGCGTCCTTTGGATCAGAGGACTGAGGTGGCGTCGGTGGTTTCACTATGAAAATTATGAAAGGCCCCACCCGTGACTCAGATCTTGTGCCGCGTGTCCTTCTGATGAATGGTCCCAATCCTTTCAGGATTTCTTGTACTGGGGTTCGCGATGTGCTTCTTCCTCAAATTCTCGATTGACCAAACTATGAAACAATGGATGTGCGCCACGTGCCCTTCAAATGAACGACCAAGATGGCTTTGTCATTAAAAGGGGGGCTACCTCCATTCCTAGGCTCGCTTGATGTGACCCGATGCTAGGACCATGGGATCATCTTTAAAGGTGCCTTTGGCATTTCACATTTCGGCAATTTCAGCTGCAGTAGATGGGAGATCCCCTGTCTCCCAAAATGTCGAACCCCGTAATGTAGATTGGCTACCACCTACCCCAACTGGATTGGACGGCCTAGACTTTGTCTTGAAATATAGGTGCTATCTCTTGTGCTATATCTCGGGAAAATTGGTAGCCCCGAAATCCCGATGACCGTCGATTCTTCCCTATAGATGGATCTCGGCTGCCGACAACAAAACTTGGCCCGCTCGCTTGACGTGTAGCCTGAAATGAGATTTTTTCGTGTTGTGCTTGGGCGTTCCTCATGCAACCTGTAGACCTGGGTACTCTTGTGCCCAAGACAAAAATTGTTGTTAACATTAGGCTCCATGGGGGATAGAGTCATCCCTGTGATGCTCCAAGGACTCATTTTGCAGCTTCAGTGCCTTGCTGTTGGGCTATGGACTCATTATTTGAAGATTAAAGACAAAAAAGAAAAACAATATTTACAATCGCAGAAGAGCCATGTGCGGCTCAAGAGAAAAATCTTTTCAGGAAATGCCCATTCACAGGGCCATTGAAAACTTCTTGATCTTTCAAATCTCGCAACTTGTAGGTATTATTTGAAAATACTTCAAAGATTCTGAAAGGCTCGATCCACAGGGCCTCAAATTTGTCGTGCTTGCCCTTATCCTACTTAGGTTCATCCCATTTCAGTACCAAGTCTCCGATCTGGAAATCCTCTTTCTTGGACTTCTTATCAAAAACCTGCTTGATCCTCTGCTGATGGTCTTGAATTCTGCTCATTACCTGCTCTCTGGCCTGCTAGACCTCCACCAGTTGATGAATTCTCTTGATCATATCATTAGACTCTTCTTGATGATCCTGAAGGAATTTTGCTACAGGAATGGCTAACTGAGAACGGAAAACAACCTTTGCTCCATAGACTAATTGGAACGGGGAGATGCCTAAAGATCTCTTCATGGTCACTCGATCGGTCCAAAGAGAAAATTTAAACTTTGAATGCCAGGCCTTTTTGTTGTCCTCCAATAGTTTTTTGAATATCCTTATCAGGCTTTTGTTGGAGGACTTTGCTAGACCATTTCCCTAGGGATAGTATGAGGTGGAGTGAATGAGTTTGATCCTGAATTTCTCACAGAACTTGGCTAACGGCTCAGCCCTGAAAGAGGTTGCGTTATCAGTAACAATCTTTCTTGGGCAGTCGAATCTTGTGATGAGGTCTTCCAGAAATCCAATGATTACCTTGTGGGAAGCACTCATGGTGGGGATAGCTTCAATCCACTTAGTAAAGAAATCTGTAGCAGTCAGGATCCATCTGTGTTGCCCATTGGAAGTAGGGTGGATTTATCCAATAAAATCTAGGCCCCATTGCTGGAAAGGTCCTGAAACAACCACAGGCTTTAAAGGCAAATACTTAAGCTGTTGTTTTCCTGCAAACCTTTGAAATTTGATACAGGCCCTGACCTTCCTGCAGACGTCAGTGAATATGGTGGGCCAGTAGTATCTAGCCCTGAGGATTTTGTAGGCCGTGGCTTTCCAAAAATGATGCCCTCCACATTGGCTATCATGAAATTCAACCATGATCCTATCAGCCTCTTGTGAATTCATACATTTCAAAAGCATCCCCAGGGGATCTTTCCAATATAAAAAACTTGATCGACAAGGCAGTTTCTGATTGCTTTGAGCTTCAGAGCTCTTGCCTTGTTTCTTTGAAAGCCATCTGGAGGCCACAACTCCTGCAGAAAATATATGACATCCTTATACCAGGGACATCAATCCAACGAGGGTTCTTCTTGAAGGTCTATATTAGACAGTTGATCCTGCTGATTTTTTGAGCATTCATTGATGAAATCTACCCCCAAATCTTTGCAATTTGATTCAGCCAACAACTTAGATAAACCTTGACCTTTGATTAATTTGGTAGGCCTTATTTCTAAGTCAAACTCAAGGATCTTGGCCATCCACTTACTCCTCCTTCCGTCTATGTCAGGCTGAATAAGAATGTCTTTAACAATGGCCGAGGGGACATGGGCAATGATTTTTGACTGCAGGACATAGGTTCTAAAATATTTGAGAGCCTTTACCAGGGCATAGGACTGCTTCTCCATAATGTCGTACCTGACTTAGGCATCCCTTGGAGCTCTGCTAAAATAGGCAATAGGCTGCTCTAGCCCTGCCTCGTTTGTCTGTAATAAAACAACAACCACTGTGTCAGGTGAGGCAAAGGAGAAAATAAGGAAATCCTTTGAGTAATCGGTACTGATAAGCACAGGAGCTTCAGTCAAGGCCTTCTTTATCTTCTCAAAGGAACTTTGCGATTCAGAAGTACACCTCACTTCATTTCCTTTCCTCAACATGGTTGTTATGAGTCTCACCCCTTCAGCAAAGTTAGAAACAAATCTCCTTAGAAAATTAATCTTACCAAGGAAAGATTGGACCTCCTTCCTGGATCTTGGGATTGATAAGGCCTGTATTGTTTCAACTCTGCTAGGATCGATCTTGACTCCTTCTGTTGATACTATGTGGCCCAATAATTTTCCCTCCTTCATGGCGAACAAAGATTTCTTGGGATTCAATGAAACGCCAAAACTCCTGCATTTCAAGAAAACCTTCCTGAGGTGACAACAGTGTTCTTTATCAGATTTTGAAAAGATGGTTATGTCATCCAGATAGATGACCACAAACTTGTCCCTTTCCCCAATGAAAGCTATGTCCATGGCACGTTGAAACATTGCCCCTGCATTCATCAATCCAAAAGGCATTTTAGCATACATGAAGGTTCCCCATGGAGTGGTAAATGTCGTCTTTTCCTTGTCCTTAGGCAGAACAAAGATTTGATTGTAGCCAGAGAAGCCATCGATCATGGAAATCCTGGACGCTCCTGTTACCCTCTGCAATGTATGCTCCATTTTTGGTAAGGGGTAATTGTCCTTTCATGAGCTCCTGTTCAGGTTTCTTAAATATACACAGAGTCTGATTTCTCCATTCTTCTTCCTTACTGGGACCAAGTTGGCCACCCACTCTGAATATCTCAATGGCACGATGATCTGGGCTTGTAGCAGCTTCTTCACTTCCCTCTCCATGATAGGCAGCAGCATAGGATTGATCTATCTTAGCTTCTGCCTAAATGGATTTGCCTCCCTTTTCAATAGGATTTTATGCTCAGTGACAGAAGTGTCAAATGTTTTGAGATCTTCATAGGTCCAGGCAAAAACATCAACAAATTCCCTCAATATTTCAGTGTATTCGGCCCTCTGCTCCTTTGTCAGAATTTTGGACAATTTGACAAACTTGGGTTCATTCTCAATGCCAATGTTGCACTGAGTTGTATCAGCGTCATCCTCTAATATTTCCCCTTTTAATGCCACATCATTTCTATCAAAAATCCTTTCCAAAGGAACCAGTCCCCTTGGAATATGATTGCTGGGCAGCTACGCAATGATACGCTCTGCAATCTTATTCAGAAAATTACCCCCATCAAGCTTTTCTTCAAATACAAAGTCTTGGTCAATATGCATCTCTGAAAATTCTTCGACAGTCTCTAAGAATATTTTGATCTCAAGATCATCCTCAAACACCTTCCAATGTTTAACATTGTCAGGTATGGAGGGCCTGTATTTTACTTCCACATCGCATATGAATTTGGGTGGCAAGGGCACTTTGAAATTTCTTGTTGACGTAGCCAAGGAATCTGCCACTGTATTCTTCTCTCTTGGGATGAAAGAAATGTTAAATGCTGAGAAGGAATTGTCAATTAGGTCCCATATCTCATTTCTGTAACTCCTGAGTCGAGGATGCTTAGACTGATAAGCATTTCTGATATGCTGGACTACCAATTCTACATCTCCGAACACTGTTACCTCCTGAATTCTCATTTCCTTTGTAGCTCTTAATCCTAGAATAAGAGCTTCATATTCTTCCACATTGTTGGTAGCTTCAAATTCTAGCTTGTATGACAAAGATATGGTTTCTTGAGTGGGTGACACAAAAAATACCCCAACACCAGTGCCTTCCCTGGAAAAGGCTCCATCGAAAAACATTTTCCAGACGGGGGTGATGGAGGGAGGAAATTCATGAGAAGTGGTGGGATTCTTTCTGAGTTTNCAAATACTGGAATAGTAGCATAGGTTAGGTCCATCTGCAGAGTTCCCCCCAGTCTTTTTATCAAAGATCTTGATAACAACATACCAAACTTGGGGGGGACATCAGCCACTACAACATCCATGACCACACTTTTCATGGGCAATTGAAACAAGGTCATGACCAGGTCTTTGATGACTCCTAGACATTGGACTTTCCTAGAGTCAAAGGAATAGAGGTCATGATAGGGTCTGGTGATTTCTAGTCCTAATTCTTCCATGACAATTTTGGGCATGAGGTTGTGGGAATCCCTTGAATCCATCAAACAATTGCGCAACACCTTGTCATGTATATTTAAGGATGTGTAGAAGGGAGGGCATGAATCATTCATGTCTTCTACCATAGGACCTAGAATAACTGCAGGCTTTTCATCTTGCAAATTGATGGAGTCTGTGGGAAAGCATGAGGCTTTAGACTGTAATAGATTAGAGAAGCATTTTTTGAACTCTTCCTGTTTAATCAATTCGGTGAGGGGCATAGGGATTCTAATTTTTTCAATTTCATGCTCAAAGTTGAAAGAATATGCAAGCTTTGGGATTTCCCTCACTTCAGAAACATGACTCTGGACCATTGGAGGGAGGGGTTGAGCCTTCCTACCTTTGTTGCTGTCACCTATTTCACTAGAAGGTTTCTCTATTCTAGGGAACTGTTCAGGAACATCAAGTGCTGCTATCTTTTTCTTGGACCTCAGGTTATACCTGCTTTGGCTGCTACTAGCCTTGTCTCCCTTGCTAAGTTCAATTAGCTGACTGTCCACGAGAGATTCCTCGTATGCTGATTGAGTGAGATGAGGAAAAGGAGGAGCATCTCCGAAGCAGTGGATTTCAAGATCAAGCCCATCTGTTTCCCCTTCTTCCTCATCAGCCACAAAATTATTTTGAAAAGGGGCCTGAATTTTCTGGTCTTCTCTATCTCTTCCCCTCTGGTCTCTTTGCATAGTCGGGGGAGCAATATTGTTTGGCCTCCTGAATCCTCCTTTGTTTTCAACATTTTGAGGACCTTTGTATGCTTGCCTCCCCTCCACCTTCATTCTCTCCATATCTGCAGACAGAGACTTCACCATCTTGGTCAGCTCATCCACTTGAGGGTGAGGCACCGAGGGGCCAGAAGTTGAGGGTTCAGATCTTTCCTTTCTCCTATCTTCACCAGTCTTGTTTCTCAGCCTATCAGTTGCTAGTACGTTAGATTCCACCTCTATGGTTGCATCTTGCATCTGATCTAGGGAGGTAGCTCTTCTTTCTCTCAGTAGAATATAGAAGTCAGGGTCGAATGCACTAGCATAAGAAATTTTGGCAGAGGCTTCTAAGGGATTTATCTCAGCAGGAATCTTATTATACATCTTATTGAATCTTTTGGAGAAGTCAGAGACAAAATCTCCTTCCATCTTCTTCAAAGCCCTGAACTCTATCATGTAATACATGAAATCCTTCTTATCTCTCCACTGCCTCAGGAAAGCACCATCTAGAGCTTCAATTCCAGCAATAGATATGGAGGCCAATCCCCTAAACCATTTCCTCACCTCACCATCCAGGCTCTGGACAAATACTCTCATCCAGACATCTTCATTTTCAATGTTCAAGTTGTCTACATAACTGTAGAAAGCAGCCAGGTGCTCTTCCGCAATTCTGTCCCCTTCGCCAGTGAACTTGGGCATATACTTTAGGTAATCTCCAGCAGGGAGAGGATTCATAGGATGGGGTAGGATTAAGGGAGCATATTTGGCAGCGACTATGGCATCCATTCTATTTAGAGGGGGATTAGCACCAGACATAGGAATATTAGGTGGAGGAGAACTTGGAGGAGAAGGAGTTCATGAAGGGGCTACTGGGAATGAGTCTCTAAGTGGAATGGGAAACAATAGGGGATTTAGGGAGAAGGCTAATGGGCTTAAGTCAATAGATTCTTCTCTTTGTGCAAAAGTGGCAACAGTAACAAGAGGAGGAGTGGTAAAGATAGGAGTGGGGCAATCTTCTGTGGTCCTGGGTCTACGCCAAAGTACAACTTCAAGGGAGAGGGGAGTGACAAGGATTCCCCCCTCCAATCCCAGACCAGGAGGGGAAAACTCAGCAGAAACACTCCCAAAATTTAGGAAACGAGAAAAAGGTCTATTAAGAAATTGAGGAGGAGAAAATGGAGTTCCTACATAAGGAGATGGCGGATTACCTGGTTCGACGGTGGAAACTTCTCCTTCAGAGGCCTTTCCTTTTCTGAGAACCACCTCCGGATCAGTTTCAGGTGTAGCTAGAGGCAGCTATGGATGGGACCGCGTGTGTCTGCCTCTGAAAGCCACAATTAACATGGCAGGTTCTCCATAGTGGAGTTGTCACAATGGAGTCGCTAGGTGCATGGTAGCAATCTTCAAAGTCTTTGATACCTAATGCACCTTAAGAATCAGAGGCTCAATATCATTCAATCCTGGGGAAAATTTTCAACTTCGTCCCCGGAAACGGTGCCAGGAATGTTAACATCAGAAGTCACTCCTGGTGCAAGATACCAGATATATAAAATATGCAGAACAGAAACGAAATGCTAGAAATGATAGAATAACAGTAAAATATCCAGCATAATCTTCACAATACACAGAAATGATAT
>SNQJ01S0032972.1:28243-41804 GCA_010110895.2 Picea sitchensis
GGCCAGTGGCCCACTTTAATATCATGGTTTCTGCAGACAGCCGCCAAGTTTTGTTTTAGACTCGCATGATTAAACAATACGACGACAGGGTAAAATGAATCTCCTTGCAGTACCGGCACACAATATTATATGGAAAATTCTTCTTGTTTGCTGAGAACCCGAATGGAACACGCGTTGGCAATCGGTTACATCGATTTTGCTTTCTCATAAAGTAGATGACATTTAGGACTATAGTCCATCACTAAACAATACGACGACAGGGTGAAATGTATCTCCTTGCAGTACTGGCACACAATATTATATGGAAAATTCTTCGTGTTTGTTGAGAAGCCCAATGGAACACGCGTTGGCGATCAGTTACATAGATTTTGCCTTCTCATAAATTACATGACATTTAGGACTAATGTCCATGCGCACTATGATTATAACCATCGGCTGGTGCATTTTGCCGGTCAGGGGATGCAACCTCTAAGTCATATGTCCGGTAGCTCCTGAATAAGCTACCCGCTGATTAGAAAAGGAGCATCAATTTGAAAAGTGCACTATTAATTATAAATTTTGACCCACATTTTGATCAAGCAGATCTAAATTTTAAGATTTCTTTGATTTTTTTTTAACATGATAAAAAACAGAATTGGATAGATGCCCCTGCTTATGACAGGGCCTGTTTCTGTTTTCCTTTTGGCTATCATTTACGAGGAGCCCAGATAGCGTTTGGATTGGCTTGATTGACAGTGAGTAATTTCTCTCTGTTTGTCAAAATAACTTTGATATTTTCTGAAATTAGATGAAATGCACAGTTGGAGGTCACTAGTGCTTGGAGGTCACTAGTGCTTTAAAACATGTCTAGGACATGCATTGACAATTCCAATAGATGCCAGAGAATTATAATCCTATCCCAGCCTCAATACAATATTCCTCCATATTTTAGAAGTTGGACTACCTTATTGAAATAAAAAATATGTTCATTATAATATAATAGGCATTCAAAGACCTTGAGATTTTCAAGGTCAACTAAACATAATAGCTCCTCATATTTACAGAACTTGTGCGGAACATCTAGTATCACCTCCATGACCAAGAGTTAAGTTTTTTATCCATAGTGCATCAACTACTTACCTGGAAATCCCAAAAGACTCAACCCAAATCACTAACCTGGAAATCCCAAAAGACTCAACCCAGATCACTAACCTGGAAATCCCAATAGACTCAACCCAGATCACTACCATACAAATCGAAAAGCCATGGTTGTACATATAGTAATTATGTATGATCTTAGATATCCCTTTTCTTTAGGATGAATAAGGCCTTTAGTTTTGGGGAGATGTTAGAGGGCCATAGTCAATTGTTTGGGGCAAAGAATCGACCATTGTATAGAGTCAGTCAAAAACTAGATAGTTGACTCGGTCGAGGTAGAGTTGATCGACCAAGGTAGTTATAAAAATTGCCATGTATAAATAGTGACGAATATATGATGTAATATTGTTGTTTTGATTGATCATATAATATTATATTACTTATTTTTAGTTCTGTAATTATATTTTTTTTCTTCCTCCTTATGTGTATATGCTTGTATATTATGGTTATTTAATTACACTATTGTTAATTACTTACAACTTTGATTGATTAATGTTAAAAGTGACAATATAGGAAGATTATAGACTCACTAAGTTTTCAATTTTTTGTTCTTTTAGATAGTTACATTGATTACTAAACTAGATATTCCACTAGAATAATCAATCACTGCAAATATCACAAGTTTCTACAAACTCATTGTTATGCAATATTTTACCTAAGATTCATAATTAATATCACTATATTAATGCAAAAAATAGTAAAAGAGTCTAAAATAAAAGAAGATAAAGCATACATCACACCATCCACACAATGACCACAAGATGTACGTTAAGAAATTCTATATGGGAAAACCAAGCTAGAAGATGAGGACTATGCCTTGTTACTTTCTTATTAGATATGAAATACAAATACAAACCAAGCTAGAAGATGAGGACTATGCCTTGTTACTTTCTTATTAGATATGAAATAGAAATACAGAGGAAGTTAAACTCACTATGGAGTTCTCATGGAAATTGTGGCTTATATGGATGTTATAAGTCCTTTTATTTTCTCTCTTATGATCCAATATCCCACTCCTTTTCTCTGCACAACTATGGAACATTAAAACAATATAGTAATCAAAGTTGACGTGGAATCCTCCTGATACCAAGGTGGTCAATAGGATATGTCAACTTTTGGGAGCCATGACGTACCCATACAAACACCAATTAAGGTGATATTTATGTAGCGAGAAATATCATAGTATGAAGAATATCTTTGAGATGTTGTGAATTTCATTTAGAAGGTTTTGACCAAAAATTATTCCATTTACTTTTTCAAATGGGATATGAATTTTTCTGGACCCCAAATCACCAAACTAATGCTGTCCCTAAAATTCTTGTATAAGATATTACCTCCAATTTTTCTACCCCAAAAGTACCAAAATAGATAGAAGAATATAGTGATCCATTTTGAATCATACCTCCCAATGTTTTGAGGAATTTGGTACAAAAAATATTTTGCTTACACGGGTGAGGAAAGGTTTCCTCTAACTTCTCCATGGAGTACCATTTGGCCTTTCCTAGATATTGTCCTTTCAACTCAACCTGTTAATGTTCATACTATACCATATGGTTGGTATATACCAAACTCCTAATCAATATTAAGGAGGTGGGGTAATCAAATGTTTCCTCTTAAAACACCACTCTAACATCACTTCTAATCTTATAGGGGAATTCTACTTGTTGAGAGACTTCCAATCACTACACTCTTTCTCAAATCCTAGATCCAAGCGCAAAGTTATGCCCCTTTAAAGTTTCTTAAGGGATATCTCATTCTCATGTCCCATCATCATTTGTATGAGGCTTCACACATTTCAGGTGACATCTCTTATATGAATGACCCCTTGATTACACATTTACCAATTCATTTACCCCCTTTTGAACTTATTGCACTTGTGAAATTATTCTCGTGAGAGATATTTTGCATTGTTCACAAATTTCTTATTTCACCCAAAGATTTTAGGTTCACAATATGTCACATGATGAATATGTTTTATCGTGTGGTACACTCTAATTTTCCTATCACATCTTCCAAATATTCCTTCCTGTGTTTTGTGTTAGAAAAATAAGATCGTGGAGCAATAAAGTAAAACAAATAGGGAAATAAAACACACAAGATACACAATACAAAAGAGACACATATATGCATGGTTCACCCAGTGTGGTCTACGTCCACCAGAAAAATTGCCAGTTCTGTAACATCCCGCTCTTGCGAGAACATGTTATTGACTTATTCTTTGAGGACAATTGCGTGCAAGTGATCCGGTTTTAGTATATGGTTTTTTTTTTCGCTTATGGATTCCTATGATGATGTTGATGGATTATGATTTATGTTTTTTTTTATATCTATGTATTGACATATGCTATTGACGAGTTTCCCCTAAATGTGCAGGACACTTGACAGATTGAGGATGTCGATGGCATCAACAAAACCCCTTTGACTCCAGATTGATTCAAGGAGTGGATTTTATTGGTTTGAGTATTTCATTTATGCAAATGTGACATATGATTGCATATATTATGATGTTTTTTATGGATCATTGAAAATGTTTCATTAATGAATGTTGATCGACGAATGTTTGCTAATCTGACTCACATAAGGAGTAAAGGGGCCATGCACAAAAACCAGATATTGAGGGAGAGTTGTGGAAACATCCTTAAAACAACCTACTAGCACTCCCATGGTGGCTCAAATTGTAGGTTAACGATTACCTAGTTCGAGAGATCCAAGATGTCGTGAGGGAAGACTAAGACAGTCGTTCATTCCTAACGGGTGTGAAATAAGACAAGTTCCTTATTCCTTAGAAACCCTCAGTCTATCACAAGGTTGCTCGAATGGAGTGTCGACTCCAGGGGTTGGACAACTACCAAAACGAGTCAAAAGTGAGTGGCACCCTTGGAGATCAGAGTGTGATTTGAAGGGCACGTCACGTAATTAAAAATTAAATCAAAGATGAGTGGCACCCTTAGAACATTGAGTGTGTCTTGAAGGGAATGCCGCGTAAATAAAATTTGAGTTAATGAAAATAGGTGGCCTAGAGAAATTTGAATGAATTTTAAACTTTGTAAAATCTTGAGCACTGCTGAATTAATTAATTAAAGAATGTATTTATTAATCATAACCCCTATAAGAATGTAAGCCTTTGAAATTAAAAATTTAATTAAGCCTAAGTCTAAGTTAGTAAGAAGACTAAAAACTAAATTTATAAATTAATTATGATGGGATGAAGTAAATCAATTTAAGAATTCAAGGTAAACAAAATAAATCTAAAGATTGATTTCATATACATATGTGCAAGTAATTACCAAAATGGAATTTAAGGAAATAATAGAATAAAGCTAAAGGAATGGGTATGCATAGAAAATAATCTAGAGTCTAGTTAACACTAGTGTAACTAGGAGAAGATCCTTATTTTAAGTCAACTTAGTTTTAGAAAGGCGTCAGTCATTAATTGGAAATAAAGTGAATAAAGAGACAACTATGAGTGATTTAAGGAGCTATTTTAGGGTGGGTGAGGGAAATGAATTTTTATTAAAATAAAATATGGATTTAATTGTGCATATTGGGGAAAGGGTGATAAGTGTATGAGGGAGATAATTCTAAATTATTTTAATTAAAACTAAATTATTTTAATTAAAAAGCGGATTAATTGTGCAAGTGTGGGAAAATTCTATAAAACAAAAGGTTGAGTTGAGCGAAAAAAGACACTCATTATGGGTAAGGTTATGCTATAGAATTTTTGATTGGTTTTACTTGTGAGATTTGGGATACCCATCTTGAGAAAGAGTGGTGGCTCTATCTTGAGAGGAAAGATGGGACATAGAGGTTTCCAGTTGTGTGTGTGCATGGTCACTTTGCGGATCGGGGGGCAAAAGGAAGAAAAATACCCCTAGCGTTGACTGGGAGGTACCGGTGAGGTCTCAACGATTAGCAAGAGGAATCAATGTAGGAATACCAATTGTTGGGGAGCATCATCAAGTCCACCTTCACCGATTACGGCACCCACTTATAATTATGATATTGATAGACAAGTTCCCATTTCACCCTACTGGGAGGTACCGGTGAGGTCTCAACGATTAGCAAGAGGAATCAATGTAGGAATACCAATTGTTGGGGAGCATCATCAAGTCCACGTTCACCGATTACGGTACCCACTTATAATTATGATATTGATAGACAAGTTCCCATTTCACCCTGTGAATAGAGAGTGGATTATTGAAAATCAATTCATTGATCTGGATGTAAATGAAATTGTGGTTTTAGTGTTCTCGGACTGTATATAAATTGTTAGAATTGCAATTTAATTAATCCATGATGCACCTAGCTTCTGCATTAATACAAGGTTCCATTAAAATGAATGCCACCAGAATTTTTTTTCTTTAGCAGCTTCTTAAATTCCTATGTTTCAACCAAAAGGAAGGATATGGGTAAAAAAACATCAAGGTTGCTAGTTGTGCATCTTTGGCAAGCGAAAATATCCATTCCCATCACCGCTGAGTTCTACAATTTTTGTAGATTGAAGCTTCAATATATGTATCTTCAAACTTAACAAGCATAATTCTGCATCGCAACACCACCATCGATATTTCACCACAATGCTCTTATTCTTCAAAGAGTGTCTACGTAAATAAGAGGGAAACCAGCATCTTTTATCAGACTACAACTAACCTTGTACGATCAACCCCTTTTTCTATTAGAACCTTTGTTGAACATTTTCCTTCGCTGATTTTGGCACCCAAGGTCCGAAGCCCTTTTGGAGAAATACTTGTACGGTGGCATTTACTAATAGATCTCCTCAATCATAGGTCAACCCTTTGATCCATAAACGTTTTCCTGGAAGCTTCAATCGAAAACTCGGATGCAATATCTTCTTCACTGAACTTCGACATACCCAAAAGAACGCACTTAAAACTCTTTTTAAAATTTATGGGTGAATCTTAGAAATTTTATGAGCGGGCTGTCGTGACAAAATCCTAGAGACTTGGAAATAGTCTTAGAACATGTATTCCCTTCATTTCCTTTTAATTACAATAGTCTTTGAACTTGGGTCAACCGAAGCATAATCATCTTAAATACCTTCCAGATTGAATGCTCAATTGTTTTACTTAAAGCTTCTTCGCGTTGCACTTCCATAACGTGGGAAAATTACCTGTAGCTTTGCGCTGGTAGCATTTGTTCGTTCAACAATGCATGCGCTCTCCTGTGGGAAATTTGTTTTGTAGCTTTGCGTTGGTAGCATTTTTGCGTTCAACAATGCATGCGCTCTCCGCTGGGAAACTTTTCCTGTAGCTTTTGCTCTGGTAGCATTTGTTCGTTCAACAATGCATGTGCTCTCCCGTGGGAAAATTTCTCGTAGCCTTGGCACTGGTAGCATTTTTTATTTCAAACAATGCATGCACCCAACCTAGAATTTTTTTTCATGTAATAGATTAACCACAGAGACTTACTCCCACGATTTTAGCCGAGATCTTCCTGCAGCGTCCCCTTTTTCTACTTGATTTCATTCCATGGTTTTAGAAAGTTTGTAGTCTATTATACCTTCGCTGTAAGATGTAATATTGACCTCTCATAATGTTCCTGATTCCTGTTTATTTTCTCCCCACAACTCTGCACGCGTACCAGGAAACCCAAATTTAGCTGCCAAAAAATTATCCCTGGCGTTAAGGTGGAAACCAACAATGATTTCTCCTTGACGAAACCCATCGAAGGTCATCGTTGAAAATTTAAATATGTTACTATACTGGCTGGACAGTGTGAAGGATGGGGCATTGATTTCGATTTTTCCACTTAAGAATCCCAACCCTACTTAGCTCTAGATAAGGAAAGGTGAATATCTTATAATAATGTTTTATTAATTTATAGCCATGAAAGGTTATTTTTGTAATTAACTCCTAAGTGTCATCCCTTTTACAATGATAAAAAAAAAATTACTAAGGTAACAATCAAGAGGTGTGGCGTAGAACTTGTCTGTGTGCAGGGTATGTCTTCTCTTGTTGATAAAAAAATCATCCAGAGGTCATTCCTTGGTTGTTAACAATAGATGGATAATTGCGTCAAATAAAATGATACATGTTATTATAGCTGGAATGGGCCAAGGAGACCACCTAGGGCGCACAAGTCAATCACTTAGGCACAACACTTGTTCACCTTTTGATGATGAATTAAATATATGTAAAATAAATGGTTCCCTTGGTATATAAGGTGAATCGGGACTAAAATAAAGCGTTCTTACCTTTTCTTCTGACGCTATCTGTCTTGATTGTTTTCTTTTCTGAGTTTTCATTTTACATTCACGACAATTTCGTTTTTAGGGTTTCTGAAGAATAACCAGTGCGCCTTCCTTCACGGCTGCCTCCTGATTCCACCTCTGAGAGAAAGCTTATCTCATTAGCTAGCCACTCTCTCAGGGAGAAAATCATTTCCTTTGAGTTGTCTGAGGCAGAAGGGAGGGCGCACCAACTGGGGTTTGCGCCCTCGTTGGTTTCTTCTTTGTGGGAATGAAGTGAGTGTGCCATCTTCCATGGCTGCACTGAGATTCTCCCACTAATCCCCGGAGGTCACTCTGAGATCGCCAAAACCTCTTGGCCACTCTCGGATCACCTCGGTCTGGATCCCCATTTGCTTGGTCACCCAAACTAATGGTGTGCCCCTATTCAGATTTGTGCCCCTGAGAAGAGTTTTTGGTCAAAAGTCGAGCTATGGATTGCGTGGTCACCTTCTCATGTAGATATCCTTCTTGGGAAGATCATGGAATGCTCTTAGATGGTTAATTGCATCAAATAAAATGATACATGGGTGAATTCATGAAGGTGGCTAACACTTTTGTGACAATCGGGTCTTCAAAATTTCGAAAGACATTTTTTTCGATCGAGCTAATTTTCTTTTCCAATTTTTTATGCCAAACCTTTGAACGTCAAATCGAATGACACCCTGACGATTCCCTCGATTTTCATGTACAATTTTAGCCGGATGGATACTTTTCATCCCGTAACATCTTTTCAGCCAAAAGATATTCCGATCGAAATAATGTTTCGGCCAAAAGATTAGTTCGGCCGAAAATTGGTTTATCTATTACCCACACATTGCACTTGCAATAGTGTTTACGAGTTGTTAGTTAGTTCATACCTGTTAGTGTTGGTGTTTGGTGTTTGCTGCGGGCAGACGTTAGTGTTGGTGTTTGGTGTTTTTTGTTTGCTGCGGGTGGACGAGCGATGTTTGGTGTTTGTTGTGGGCGGTGTTTACGGTGTTTGTTGTTTTTTGCAGGTGATGTTTGTTGTTTGTTGCGGGCGGATGGGCAGTGTTTTGGATGTTGGAGCAGTGGGCAGGCAGACGTTGGAGCTGCGTGCGTTTAGTCCAGGTATGTTTATATTAGGAAATTTTGAATTAGAATTTAGATTTTTTTTTTAGATTCTTGATAGGGACTTATTCATCCATGCCCATGTACAGTGGCAGGCCTGAATTT
The DNA here is from genome assembly GCA_010110895.2 of Picea sitchensis. Classification (NCBI taxonomy): domain Eukaryota; kingdom Viridiplantae; phylum Streptophyta; class Pinopsida; order Pinales; family Pinaceae; genus Picea; species Picea sitchensis. The sequence continues at coordinate 36,825 of SNQJ01S0032972.1, forward strand.
GGGCCTGTACCTGTACATGGAAAGTGTCGAATATGGCCCTGTCCCTTATCTTAGTAAAGGCATATGTTTAAATTTAAAATTTCTATTTAAATTTTAGAATTTATAAGTTATTTTTCGATTGTTTACAGGACCTTATTCGACCCTGTCCATGTGCAGTGATAGGCCCGAATTCGGGCCTGTACCTGTACATCGATAGGGCCGAATATGGCTCTGTCCCTTAGTTTAGTAAAGACTTATGTTTAAATTTTAAACTTTTTATTAAAAAATTACAATTTAGAATTACCATGACCATTACAGATTTTAGAATTTAGAATGTGTTACATTATGACCATTACAGATTTTAGAATTTAAATTATGTTTAAATTTTAAATTTTTAGTTAAAAGTTAGAATTTAGAAATTTTGTCTAGAATATTGACAGGGTCTTATTCAGCCCTGTCCATGTACAGTGACAGGCACAAATTTGGGCCTGTACCTGTAAATGGACAGGGTCGAATATGGCCATGTCCCTTATCTTAGTAAAGGCTATGTGGTACACTCACTATTACAGAATTTAGAATTTCAATTATGTTTAAATTTAAAAATTTTAGAAAATTTAAAATTTTAGTTAAAAATTTGAGCTTAGAATTTTTTTTTTGAATTTTGACAGGGCATTATTCATCCCTATCCATGTATAGGGACAGGCCCGAATTCAGACATGTCCTTGTCCATGGACAAGGATGAATATGGACCTGTCCATGTATATGGACATGCCCGAATTCAGGCATGTCAATGTACATGGACATGGCCATATTCGACCATGTCCATGTAGTACCTCAAGCAACAAGATAAGTAGATCTAGAACTAGTAGCAAAGGCCTAGTTCCATAGGAAATCCATACAACTGCTAAGCAAATAAACAGAGTTGTAGAAAATAGACAGAGGCCTGAAGAGACTGTCAACTTTAGGGCAGGACACAGACTAGCCATTCTAACTATAAATAATGAGACCAAGGGCTAAGCATGACTTCTACAGGGCCACCACTACCCTAAATAGTGCCCAAACTGAACAAAAATAGACTCTGGAAACAAATGTAAAGAAACATCACCATAAAGAAGCTAGTACATATCACAATATTTAACAGATCTAACAAAAATCTTGAAATACAAAAACATGTCTATAGTAGTTGCTGCAATAGGAGCAAAATAAGTACAACTTTGTCAAAAACTCCACTTCTCTACTAATAGTATTTCTAATTTAAAATTTTAGGAAATTTAAATTTTTAGTTAAAAATTACAATCATGGAAACAATAGGGATAAAGGAAGTGTACAGAACCATGAATCAAACCTTTTGTAATCATACCAACTAACTGTATAGGGTTGAACATGATGAAGTAATGAGATAATATGATATGAGACCAAAACAAGCCCTGTGAACAAACTGAATTACACTACATTCTTTGCTTAGAAGTAATTCCATCATATTCCTTCATAATGACACCGATGTTGCATTCTTATTGATGAGGGTCCTACTCCCAGTATAGGATATGAATAAGACCTATATTGGTTTTGCTCATATGTTACATGTATTCACTTCTTATACCTTTTCATATTTATGGGATTGGTTCTAACTCGGTACTAATACAAATAAAACAAAATCCTTTACATTCAACTTATGATAATATACTCTATGCACATGCTTAACAACGTAAGTGTGTGCATAGAGTAGATTAACAACATCCTTTACATTCAACTTATGACACTTAACAAGTCCTTTCCATATGTCCATCTATAAAGGACACACACCTATATATGACTTTCTGACATCTATAAGAATGAATATCGGAATGTATTAACATCTTCGTGTGGCCATATTTGTTATCCTATTTATAAATAGTTCCAGGTAAATGAAACATAGTATAATTATTAAAATGGGCATATAAATATAAAGTTAATGAAGAAAGGTTATAATAAACACCATTTATTTTTATATAAGAAATGTTTTTAGTAATTTTTGTAATTTTAGATAAATAAGAAATGATGTGAGTATTAGATTTTTAAAATTTCAAACTAATTCAATATAAAGAAGGTAAATTCTCATCAATTTTGTGACAATTAAGACTCACTCAATTGCTTCATCTTCAAAATATATATCCCATTAAAACTCACATTACTATGTTTACAATAGGTTATGATGCACTTACATTTGAAATTATTGTCATGATTTCTCTCAATCTAGATTTCTAACTCCAACAAAGCCTCCCAATATTACATTTCCTCCATTTTCTCTGCCTCATCTTAATACAACTTAATATTGAAGACAATTTAAAAATTACTTATATTGATGACCAAATTTATTGAATTCTTATCTTATTGATGATATTTATATTCATATAATATAAATTCAAATTGACAACTTATTAATTAATTCATTAATAACCTAGACATTAGTAACTAATGTGTTTATTGACCCACAATATTGTATGTGTGTTGGATATATAGGCATAGCTAGCACACACATATCCCACAAGTAGACGATAATAACAAATGATGTTCCTAATGCATATTTTTAAAATGTTCACAAATAATCATGCATACAAATAAATAAAGTAAATCAAACTTCAAATAATCCTCATTAAAGAAAGAGTAATAATTCAACATTCATCCATCTTTAAAATTGAATTATTATAATTTAAAATTGGTAGGAACTATGTGAGGAAACAAGGAATCACATATCGAATCCCAAATATTATCCTCAATTGACTTGGAATCACCCAGGTCCTTTTAAACCCTTAATTCCATCTTGCTTCTCCCATCCCATCATTGTTTTTTTGAATTGATTTGCCTTGGCAAACCCAGCTTCTGATTTCAATGACTTCTATGTGTGGTTTTTATTGATTATTATGAAAACATTGTGGTTTTATATTCTGACACTTATCCCTTTAGTCATCACTCTGTGCTTGAGTAGTCGGCTAGGAGACGAATCAACGGTCGTCACTTCGGTGTTTAAAGACCTATAGATTCAAATGTTTTTCTTTTCTGTGCATCGATGATGAGTGAAGGATAATAATTTTCCATGTTGTTTATCCCTTACTTATATTTGAGTTGATTGATTCATATTTGAATGTCTAGACTTTGCACCTTCTTATGAGCGAATACCTCTATGACTGGATTGATTAAAACTTTGATTTATCTCTGAGTTTTTAATTGCTTGAACTTGGGTACATCTCTGCATTTTTATTGATAAACTCTGCATTGTGAATGATAAACCTCTAAGTTGAATGACAGTTCCTTGGCGAACCAAACTTTTGATTTCAATGACTTCTTTGTGTGGGTTTTATTGATTATTATGAAAAGATTTTGTTTTTATCTTTCATCTCTTATCCCTTTAGTCATTAGTCTATTCCTAAGCAGTTGATCAAGAGATGAATCGACGGTCGTCACTTCGATGTTTAAAGACCTATAGATTCAAATGCCCCACTTTTCTGTGCATGGATGATGAGTGAAGGATAATAATTTTCTCTGTCGTCTATCCCTTATTTATCACTGATTTGATTTTTTCATGGCTAAATGTTTAGTCTTTGTGTCTACTTGTGTAGATTTGTTTTTTCCTTGAAATTCATCTGATCAATATTTAATTTAATATGCTTCTCTTTTGAGTCAGTAACTGAATGAATTTCACTTTTTTCAGTCTCTTAATATGGCTTCTCTACCAAATTCAACACTCACTTTTGATATGGATTCTCTTCCAAACCATAGACTCTTATCATAGTAAACTGCTCAAAAAGGAACCAGTCTCCCACTTTAGTGGTCTTTTCCAATTGTAGTGACCCTTTGACTAAAGGAATAATTATAATGAATAGTTCATTTTGGATAATAAAGTATAATATAGAAATTAAAGAGTCTTAGATGGGAACTAATTATTATACTCATTTATTATAACTTCATATAATATTTATAGATGGGAACTAATTATTATCTTATTGATGATATTTATATTCATATAATATAACTTCAAATTGACAACTTATTAATTAATTCATTAATAACCTATACATTAGTAACTAATGTCTTTACTGAACCATAATATTGTATGAGTGTTGGACATGTAGGCATAGCTACAATATAACTTCAAATTGACAACTTATTAATTAATTCATTAATAACCTATAGATTAGTAACTAATATCTTTATTGAACCATATAATATTGTATGTGTGTTGGATATGTAGGCATATATAGCACACACATATCCCACACGTAGATGATAATAACAGGTGATGTTCCTAATGTAATTTTTAAAATGTTAACAACTAATCATGCATACAAATAAATAAAGTAAAACAAACTTCAAATAATCGTCAATAAAGAAATAATAATAATTCAACATTCATCCATCTTTAAAATTGAATTATTTTAATTTAAACATGGTAGGAACTATGTGAGGAAACAAGGAATGGCATATTGAATCCCAAATGTGATCCTCAATTGAATTAGAATCACCCCTCCCTTTAAACCCTTAATTCCATTGCACATCTCCCATCCCTTCCTTTGTTGAAATATCTTGGAGTTTTGACTATATTGAACTAACTCTATATATAATCCAAATGTGAAAGCATCAAACCTTTCAACCTAACATCTCTAGTAGATAACTAGTGACAGCAACCTGCCCCTCACAGGTCGGTCGCCCACCAGGACCTTCTCTTTCTCCACGGCCCGAAGAGTCGACGCTCTTCCAACTCCCTCGGGAGTTCTTTACCCACAGTTACTTCCGGCGATCCTCGCTTCCTTGAATAACGAAGGATCGGTTCTCGCGGCTTCGCGAATTCCGCAACAGGGAATTTGACTCTCGGATTTCCTAGACCCGAGGCTTCCGGTCAACGTTGACTTTCTCTCGGTATGTCGGGACCTCGCGCTATCGCGGATCGCGACTAGCGTCCCTATACCCTCGAGCTCTCAACCTCCGAGACCCGAAGTGCCGAGATGCCGATGACTTGGGATCTCG
>SNQJ01S0032972.1:57497-88599 GCA_010110895.2 Picea sitchensis
ACTTTCATCTGTAGACTGGTGGTTGGTGATCTGTTCAAAAGATAAACTGAGCATGCTACTGCTTCAGCCCAAAAAGTATTTGACAGACATTTCTCTTTGAGAAGTGTTCTTGCCATATTCATGATGGTCTGATTTTTTCTTTCGGCCACTCCATTCTGCTGTGGAGTATACGTTGTTGTTTCTTGCATGATGATGCCTTGAGATTTGTAGAAATTTGCAAATTCTCTGGAGTTGTATTATCCTCCTCCATCCGACCTGAGTACTTTGAGAAATTTTCCACTCTGTTTTTCAGCTTCTGCCTTGAATTCTTTGAATTTTGTAAATGTTTCAGACTTGTGTCTGAGAAAGTAGATCCATATTTTTCTGTTGAAATCATCAATAAACGTTAAAAAGTAAAAACTACCACCTATTGACTCTGTTTGCATTGGTCCACATAGGTCAGTGTGAACAAGTTCAAGATGTTGTTTGACTTGATTGGAAGACTGTGGAAAACTAGTTCTCTTATGTTTTCCAAGTATGCAAGACTCACATGGGGGAATTTCCTCTTTAAAGATTGGTAGACCTTTGACCATGGAGTTTTTCTAAAGAAGACTTAGACTCTGAAATAGTAGATGTCCAAATCTTGTATGCCAAACCATTGTTTCATTCAGGGTTGATACACTCTATGCATAAGGTTGACTCAGATTTGCAGTTCTGAGGGTAAGGGGAAACATCCTATTTGGAGTCATATAGATTTCAGAAATCAATTTTCTGTTGGGATTTTTATCATAGATTTTGCAAGATGCTCCCTCAAAAAGTACCTTATATCCTTTTTCAATGAGTTGTCCTACACTTAACAAGTTATGTTTTAAATCTGGAACATGATAGACATTGTATATGTCTTTCTTTACATTATGTTTAGTAAGAATAGGGATAGTTCCTTTTCCTTGAACTTTGACTAAATGATCATTTCCAAGTGTAATATCAGATGAGATTGAAGAATCAAGGCATGAAATTAATTCTTTGTCACATGTCATGTGATTGCTGCATCCACTGTCCAGCAACTAGAGATCTTTAGGTTGTTGTTCAGTTTTGTGGCATGAGAGAAACATACCTCTTGAGGTTTCTCCCATATGATTTGACACATGTGTTCTGCCCGAGAGTTGATCTGCTTGCTTCTTCCTGCATTCAGATTCATAGTGCCCATACTTTTTGCAGTAATAGCATTGTATGCTAGTTTTGTCATTAGACCTTCTCCCTCTGCCTCTTTGAGGCTAGAAATTCTAATGTTGATTTTGTTGTTGTTGCCTTTGACCTTGGAAATTTGGATTCTGAGATTGTTGTCTGTTACCTCCACTATAGTGAGGATTACTTTGATTGTTCCCTCTTCCTCTACTTCTTCCTCTGCCTTTACCTCTTCTGAATGAGAATTGAGTTTGGAAGGCATTGGAGATTGACTCATCTATGAGATGTAGTCTAGTCTCATGTGTCACCAGAGAACCAATTAACTCATCTGTTGAAAATCTTGACAGATCCTTGGATTCAAGGATTGTTGTTACAATTATTTCAAATTTCTTGGGTAGACTTCTGAGAATTTTCTCAACAATTCATTGATCAGTGATGGTTTCACCAATCAGTTTGATCTGGTTCATGATTCCCATGACTTTGGTCATGAACTGATCCATTGTTTCGGACTTTGTCATCCTGAGAGTCTCGAATTGTGTCCCTGAGTCTGCTGAACAGCTATTTTTTTACCCTGTTATTTCCTTGATAGGATGATTTAAGGATATCCCATGCCTATTTGGAAGTATAGCATGGCAGTTTTGAGAAAATGGATCATCTGAGAATTAGGAATCGAGGTGGCATGTTTTCTTTGGTCCTCGAGTTGCACGAGCAATTCTCTGCGCATTTGTCATGGCGGTGAAATTTGGATCCAGTTCCACATATCCAAGATCAACTAGATCCCAACAATCTTGTGATTGCTTGCAATAACGACTTCATTCGTAGAGACCAAAATTCTTAATTCTTACCAAGAAGAATCGGACCCTAAGTTGGGCCTAGATTGTTAGAATGGCGCCATGATTTTAGATTAAAAATTAGCAGTCTGGAAGGAAAATTTTATATTTACCTCCGATCAGTGAAACGGTTGTCGATGGCGATGGGAGCTTATCGGGCTTGATTGGCCCTTTGGTCTCCTTGCAATGTAACCACACATCTTTCTTTTAAAGCACTACAGGATTTTCGTTGTTGCCTCAAAATGCCGGAAGCTAGCGAAAATTAAGCCTTTGGACTTTAGGCTGGTCGGATCGTCTGATGTCGGCGGTCGGATCTTGCTATCACGGATGCTCCTTGAATCGGGGATTTAAAGCAGAGATTCGATGTCGAGCTCTTACGTGGCCTCGATTCCCGCTCTACGATTTCACCAGGTAGCGTGTTCCTTTTTCGGGACTTTCGATTCCTTTTATCGCCGCGCGTCCCGGCGGTCTCTGATTTACCGATGGCGTGTTCCTTTTCGGGACTTTCCCGATTCCTTTTATCTCTGCCACGCATCCCAGCAGATGGACGGTCATGCTCTCTCCTCTCGATTTCATGATTTGATGTGTCCCAGACGTCTCATCTCCAGGATCCGTGAAATTCCGATGCGCTGATTGACTCATTTGACGAGATGATGTCAGCTGGGCCCCGCAAATGGAGCGTTCCTCCTGTCGGGATTTCGGACTTCGCGGTTTCGAGGTGCACGAGATCCTTGTCCTCAGGATTCACGATTTGTCGAATCCCGATATGCCGATGGCCCTTTCCTTGTCGAAACGTTTCCCGAGTCCCCGGATTTACGCCACGCGTCCGGGAGAGATGGACGGTCCTGATTCCTCCTCGGGATATCGCGACTTGTGATGCTCCATTGACATAATGTGTCTGTCAACATGAAACCCCAAATGTCGAAATGCCAACGGGTGCTACGATGTTCGCCACGTGTCCAGACAAATGGACGGTTGAGATCTTAACGCTATATCGCGTATCGCAATTTCACGAGTTGCGAAGTCCTGTTGCAATGGTCTTTGAAAACCCCGAACTTCGAAATGGCGATGGAGTGTTGAATTGGATCTACCGCCACCTGTCCTCTGAGATGGACGGCTCACAAGTCTTCTCGAGATTTTGCGTATCGGAGTTTTGGAGTGCAAATAACCTTTGCTTATCCAACTCCCGATTCCCAATTTTGCGATGTGAAAAGGATCGACGGCTCATGATTTTTCCTATCCAACGGTCCAGATGATGTCGGGACTTCGTGACTTTACAAGTAAAAAATTCTCCTTGGCGCTTCAAACGACTAAACGTCGTGCACCTTCTTGCTGATCTAATGGCTGTCGGGCCTTTGCGCAAGATCTGACGGCTGAAATGCTTTCACCTTTTCCGTGCTCTCCTTGTCCCTTCTGAACTGTTTTCTCACCTTGTATCCATTCACAGGATGACTCTTATGGCAAGCAATGGCTATTCCTTGCGTGTTTGACGTGATCTTTCCCGAATTTGACGAAATTTTCTCCTGCGGAAGAAAAAATTTGTGAATCTTTCAAAGATTGAAAGAATTTAACGAATTCTTTGTTTACTGCTTCAATCTTTAACAGATGTGAGCGAAATTTTCGAGTTCTTAAAAATTTCTCGCCTCCTCCAGCTTTTCTTCGTCAATCTTTGACGATTCTTGAAAAGATTACAATAATCTTTAGGGTTTCTTCTCTCTCGGTCTCTGCTTCCTCGTTCTTTCTAGCGTAGTACGTTCTGCAACCTCACGTGAGTTTCTTACGACGATCTTTAGAGAGTATTACAGACATCTTTCCAAACCTTGTGAAAATTATGTGTCGCGTGCTCTCAAGATGCGTGTAAAATCTGCTCTGTGAGGATCGTGTGGCTCTCCAGACTATGTGAAGAGGCTTACTGCTGAAGCTCTGATACCATGATAAATTGTGAAGTAGGAAATGCAGAGAGAAAAGAATAGAACAGTATATTCAAATGTGCGAAGAAGAGATTACCATGTAATGGGATATGGCTGAGCTAGATATGCTCAAGCAAGACAAAAATAGAAAGTACAACTGTCCAGTACAGCTGGCAGTGTATAGTTAGACTGTTAAGGTTACATTATGTTTAACACAGGAAACCCAAATTTAGCTACCAAAAAATTATCCCTGGCGTTAAGGTGGAAACCAACAATGATTTATCCTTGAGGAAACCCATCGAAGGTTATCATTGAAAATATAAATATGATATTATACTGGCTGGATAGTGTGAAGGATGGGGCATTGATTTCGATTTTTCCACTTAAGAATCCCAACCCTACTTACCTCTAGATAAGGCAAGGTGAATATATTATAATAAATTTTGATTAATTTATAGCCATGAAAGGTTATTTTTGTAATTAACTCCTAACTGTCATCCCTTTTAGAATGATTAAAAAAAAAAATTACTAAGGTAACAATCAAAGGGTGTGGCGTAGAACTTGTCTGGTGTGCAGAGTATGTCCTCTCTTGTTGATAAAAAAATCATCTAGATGTCATTCCTTGGTTGTTAACAATAGATGGATAATTGCATCAAATAAAATGATACATGTTATTGTAGCTGGAATGGGCCAAGGAGGCCACCTACGGGAACGCCCACCTAGGGCACACAAGTCAATCACCTAGACGCAACACTTCTTCACCTTTTGATGATGAATTAAATATATGTAAAATAAATGGTTCCCTTGGTATATAAGGTGAACCGGGACTAAAATAAAGTGTTCTTACCTTTTCTTTTGAAGCTGTGTCTTGTTTTCTTTCTTTTCTAAGTTTGCATTTTACATTCACGACAATTTTGTTTTTAGGGTTTATGAAGAATAACCAGTGCACCTTCCTTCATGGCTGCCTCCCAGTGGCTCTGTTTTCCATGCTTCCACCTTTGAGGGAAAGATTATCTCATTAGATAGCCACTCTCTCAGGGATAAAATCATTTCCTTCGAGTTTTCTGAGGCAGAAGGGAGGGCGCACCAACTGGGGTTTGTGCCCTTGCTGGTTTCTTCTTTGTGGGAATGAAGTGAGTGTGCCCTCTTCCATGGCTGCACTGGGCTTCCCCCACTAATCCCCGGAGGTCACTCTGAGATCGCCAAAACTTCTTGGCCACTCTCGGATCATCCCAGTCTGGATCCCCATTTGCTTGGTCACCCAAACTAATGGTGCACCCCTATTCAGATTTGTGCCCTTGAGGAGATTTTTTGGTCAGAAGTTGAACTATGGATTGCGTGGTCACCTTCTCCTATAGATCGCCTTCTTGGGCAGATCATGGAATTCTCTTGATGACTAATTTCATCAAATAAAATGATACATGGGTGAATTCATGAAGGTGGCTAACACTTTCGTGACAATCGGGTCTCCAAAATTTTGAAAGACATTTTTTTCAGTCGAGCTAATTTTATTTTCGGCCGAAAGTCCAATTTTTTTAGCCAAACTTTTGAACATCAAATCGAACGACACCCTGACGATGCCCTCGATTTTTGTCTGCAATTTTAGTTGGACGGATACTTTTCACCCTGTAACATCTTTTTAGCCAAAAGATATTCCGGCCGAAATAATGTTTTGGCCAAAAGAAATTTTAAGCCAAAATTTAGTTCAGCCAAAAAAAGGTTTATATATTATCCACACATCGCACCTGCAATAGTTTTTGTGAGTTGTTAGTTATTTCATACCTGTTAGTGTTGGTGTTTGGTGATTGTTGTGGGTGGACGTTAGTGTTGGTGTTTGGTGTTTTTTGTTTGCTGTGGCTGGATGAGGGGTGTTTGGTGTTTGTTGTGGGCGGTGTTTGTTGTTTGTTGCAGGCAATGTTTGTTCTTTGTTGCGGGCGGATGGGCAGTGTTTTGTACATTGGAGAAGCGGGCAGACAAACGTTGGAGCTGCACGCATTTAGTCCAGGTATGTTTAGATTAGGAAATTTTTAATTAGAATTTTGAATTTTGAATTTTAAATTAGAATTTAGAATTTTTTTTAGATTGTTGATAGGGACTTATTCGTCCATGTCCATGTATAGTGATAGGCCTGAATTCGGGCCTTTACCTGTACATGGACAAGGCCGAGTATGGCCCTGTCCCTTAGCTTAGTAAAGACATATGTTTAAATTTTAAATTTCTATTTAAAATTTAGAATTTAGAAGTTATTTTTCTATTGTTTATAGGGCCTTATTCGACCCTATCCATGTGTAGTGACATGCTTGAATTCAGGCATGTACTTGTACATAGACAGGGCCGAGTATGGCTCTGTCCCTTAGCTTAGTAAAGGCTTATGCTTAAATTTTAAATTTTTATTAAAAAATTACAATTTAGAATTACCATGACCATTACAGATTTTAGAATTTAGAATGTGTTACACTATGACCATTACAGATTTTAGAATTTAAATTATGTTTAAATTTTAAATTTTTAGGAAATTTAAATTTTTAGTTAAAAGTTAGAATTTAGAAATTTTGTGTAGAATGTTGACAGGGCCTTATTCGACCTTGTCCATGTACAGTGACAGGACCGAATTTTGGCCTATAGTTGTAAATGGACAGGGTCGAATATGGCCATGTCCCTTATCTTAGTAAAGGCTTTGTGGTACACTGACCATTACAGAATTTAGAATTTCAATTATGTTTAAATTTTAAAATTTTAGAAAATTTAAATTTTTAGTTAAAACTTTGAGCTTAGAATTTTTTTTTAGAATGTTGATAGGGCCTTATTCATCCCTATCCATGTATAGGGATAGGCCCAAATTTGGACTTGTCCTTGTCCATGGACATGGATGAATATGGACCTATCCATCTATATGCACATGCCCAAATTCAAGCATGTCAATGTACATGGACAGGGCCATATTTGGCCATGTCCATGTAGTACCTCAAGTGACAAGATAAGTAGATCTAGAACCAGTAACAAAGGCCTAGTTCCATAGGAAATCCATACAATCGCTAAGAAAATAAACATAGTTGCAGAAAATAGACAGAGGCCTGAAGAGATTGTCAACTATAGGACAGGACACAGACTAGCCATTATAACTATAAACAATGAGACCAAGGGCTAAGCATGATTGCTACAGGGCCACCACTACCCTAAATAGTACCCAAACTGAACAAAATTAGACTCTGGAAACAAATGTAAAGAAACATCACCATAAAGAAGCTAGTGCATATCACAATATTTAACACATCTAACAAAAATCTTGAAATACAAAAATATGTCTATAGTATTTACTGCAATAGGAGCAAAATAAGTACAACTTTGACAAAAACTCCACTTCTCTGCTAATAGTATTTCTAATTTAAATTTTTAGTTAAAAATTACAATCATGGAAACAATAGGGATAAAGGAAGTGTACAGAACCATGAATCAAACCTTTTGTAATTATACCAACTAACTATATAGGGTTGAACATGATGAAGTAATGAGATAATATGATATGAGACCACAACAAGCCCTTTGAACAAACTGAATTACACTACATTCTTTTCTTAGAAGTAATTCCATCATATTCCTTCATAATGACACCGATGTTGCATTCTTATTGATGAGGGTCCTACTCCTAGTATAGGATCTGAATAAGACCCATATTGGTTGTGCTCATATGTTACATGTATTCACTTCTTATACCTTTTCATATTTATGGGATTGGTTCTAACTCGGTACTAATACAAATAAAACAACATCATTTACAATCAACTTATGATAAGCTACTCTACGCACATGGTTAACAACTTAAATGTGTGCGTAGAGTAGATTAACAACATCCTTTACATTCAACTTATGACACTTAACACGTCTTTTCCATATGTCCATCTATAAAGGACACACACCTATATATGACTTTGTGACATCTATAAGAATGAATATATGAATGTATTAACATCTTTGTGTGACCATATTTGTTATCCTATTTATAAATAGTTCTAGGTAAATGAAGCATGGTATAATTATTAAAATGGTGTAACATCCCGCTCTAGCACACTGAGAAAACTTATTCTTTGAGGACACTTGCTCGCAAGTGATATGGACTTTTATGATAATAAAACTTTTATCTTTGATCATGATGCGATATGATAGATGACATGATGTTTTACTACTTGGACATAGACAGGTGCTATTGACTTAGTTATATTGAGTGTGTAGGGTTTTGGACCTTGAGGATGCAGAGGCATCGATGGAACCCCTTGGACTCCAGATTGAGTCAGGGAGTGTGCTATTTGGGTTGATTTATTTACTGTGATATTTCATTGATTGATGATATGATGTGGAAATGTTCTGACATGATTGTTGATGGTGCAGGCTAAGGATAACTTGTCGGCCAGACTCACATATGGAGCAAAGGGGCCACACATGATTTTCAGAGAGGTTAAGGGAGAGGTGTGGACAACATCTCTGCCACAACCTACTAGCACTCTCACCATGGCTCGAACTGTAGGTTAACAATTACCTAGTTCGAGAGGATCGACGATTCCATGAGGGAAGACTACGATAGTCGCTCACGATGATTCTAAGGGGCGCGCAATAAGGCAGGGGCCTTATTCCTTGGAGCCCTTAGTCTCGCACAAGTTCACCTGGCAGAGTGTTGAGTCTAGGGGTTATTGATGTCTACCAATCATTCAAGTTAGTGAGTGCCACCCTTGGATCATGTGGTGCATCCTAAAGGGCACATTGCGCAAAAGAAACGAACGAGGTGAGTGGCACCCTTGGAGCACGTGGTGCATCCTGAAGGGCACGTTGCGCAAAAGAAACAAACGAGGCGAGTGATACCCTTGGCGCACGTGGTGCGTCCTGAAGGGCACGTTGCATTGATGTTGATGAAGGGACACCTAGATGGCCCTAAGACATTTAACACATTAAGAAATTCTTAAAACGACTTCCCTAAATAATTGTCGCCTAGTTCAGAATCTAAGTCCTAAGTCTAAAACTTCTCTAGGGTAAAATTTTCTTTAACCCTAACAAAAGACCCTATAAAAATAAAAATGAAATCTTAAACAAAAAAAAACCACTTAAGTAAAAATTTTAGTCTTCATAAAATAATTGGGGTAAAGTGAAGAAAGTAAGAATTTAATAAAAATCAGTGGATTTAGAAAAAAAATGGTAAAGAAGAGTTTAATTCTTAACATGTGGAAGTATATAAATATATTAAATTAATAAAAAGGGGAAAAGATTAAAAAGCGCAGCTGCCATTTTGGCTCTAATAAAAGGGGAAAGAAGGGAAAGATAAAAATTAGGAAACTAAGGAATGGAGGAAACATAATAAAGGAAAGAAGGGGACATATGGTAAAAAGCAAGGTCAACATAGTAAGGAATCGACAATAAAGAACCTTTTAATTTCAGCTAAATTAGCAACATCATTTTTAGGAAAAGTATTTAAAACATGTAAGGGGATCTAGGAACACCTAGGAGTAAATTTAGGAGCAACTCTAGGTGGGTGAGGGAAATGAGAAAATTAAGAAATTTAAAGAAAATAATTATTGGAGGAAAGAGGGGGATGGACGACACTTGTGCGAAGGAGAATATTTAGAATATTTTTATTAAAAATTGATTTAAATGTCATTTAGGGAAAGTTGGAGGTTGTAAAAACTCTATAAAAGAAAGGGAAGATGAGGAAGAAGGGGATCTACTGTTAGCGTAACGCTACGCTACTGGATTTGTGACTTGACCGATTACTTGTGGGGAGTTGGGACATCCCAGCTTGCATAGGAGTGGTAGCTCGGCCTTGCGAGGCGAGCTGGGAGCTAGACGCACCATCTGGATATTGTGTGGCCCCTTTGCGGCTCAGGGGGCTAAGGGGGAAGCAGATTACCCCTAGCGTTGGCTGGGAGGTACCGGTGAGGTCTCGACGGTCGGCGAGCGGGAGCGGCATGGAGCGCGCGGGCATCATAGTGGCAGGCGATAAGGAAAAAGGTACGCTCGTTGTTTGGTATAGTAGGATGCTCGTATTGGTATTTTCGCATTTAATTTATTGCTGTATCAATTTTTAGTCAATGACAATCACTAATATAGTTTTAATGCCTAGTAGAATATACATGGTCGCGTTGTTAATTATATAGTTACTGCTTGAATTTCACCCTGTTATTTACATATAAAATGTGTGCTAATGGCTAAATGGTGCGGTAATAAACATGACCCTTTTTCCTCTGTTACTGACCAAAGAAATGGGACCTTCCTGAATTGGATGTAATGGCGAATTGAGTTCTCCTCGCTGGTTGGGTAGCCATTTTTTGATGTGAGGAAAACTGTAGATGTCTTTTAACTGACGATTTCACCTTTTAAATGCCAACGACGTTTCATTCTGGGTTATAATTCCTTGTTGTTGTAGAAGAAAGTAACATAAATTCAGTGAAAAATATTTTACCGTGTTATTGTGTAAAATTCGGGGATCTCCGACCTTACCTTACCTCTGATTGATAGCGCTCCAGTTATTATTACATGTGCTAGTTGCATTTCTTCATTATAATATGAACCCCATAGTTAGACCGCCTTTCCTAAATCATAGATGCCACTGTTGGAGGGAATCTATAAAGCATTGTTGTTCTTAGAAGATCGGCTCTGTTGCTAGTTTTTGGGATTGCATTTCGATGGCAACTTCCTCAATTTTTGAGACAGATAACTCACCACCATTCATAATTTTAGTGGGCCATTTTTTTTTAATTTTTTTTTTTCGTTTGTAGAACATGCCTTACCTGGGATTCGGACAAAGGTCGCATTGAAGTTTACTATAGTGCATTGACACCTGCCGAAACCATCGCTGGATTCTGGCGATTTCATTGCACCTGATTTTACCCGCCCTCCATTTAGCGATGGATTCCAATTGACAGCTTACCCCTTTCACCGTCCAGGGCACTTCTAGTTCTAAAACGTTGGACGTATCCATCTGATGTTTTTACCACCCTGTCTGAATTGGTGTCCATTTCTAAATTTTTATATTTCTGTAATTGTTGTTAGTGTGTTGGAAAAGTAACCAGGAGGTTAATAAGTACTGTGTAGCGTAGGGATACATCTACCTAAACCAAACGCTCCCGGGATGTTCATGTATTAGACCATGTCAGCCTGCCCAATGAACTAGAGTTGTCAGACATGAACACCGTATTAATCCTGCAGATGGTTCAAACTACGTCGACGTATCCACCCCTGACGCGCGCAAGGTGATTCTCAACTCACACCTGGATTCGGGTTGGGATGCTTCCTCTGTCAGCGTTCTCGTTCAGAGTAGAACCTCAGATCCTGACCCCTCCTCGCCTTCTACTCAGAATTTCCATACCCACACTCAGCCCTCGATAGAATCTTAACTCGGCGAGTGGCCAGGAAGCTCAAGAATGCAACAAGTTACCCAGGGAGATAAAACTCAACGTTCTGTTTTTGTCCCATCCTTGCGCCCTCCATTTTACCTTCCTTTTTGTCAAACATATCCTTGGGCAACAGGTGCAGTACTCTGGTTGAACTACAATCATTGCGGCGATTGCCTATTTTTATACTTAATGGATTTAATCTTATATTATAATTGTTTATGTTGATCCTATTATCGAATTGATAACTTAGTTGAGTTGCATTGTTTAAACTGTGTTTTAAATTTTTGCCGAATTAAATTTTAAGATTATTATGGATATTAACTGATATGGTAGAGTTATGGACCCAACTGAATAAGTAATGATATTACTTAACGAATACTTCCACTTGATAATAGATTATTGGGAAAATAAACTAATTCATTTAGGATCGGGCGAAATCACTTATCCATTCATACTAGTATTTATTGAATGTGAAGCGTAGGTATTTTTGAACCAAAAGTGATCACTGGTAAATAGTAAAAGGGTGTGGAGAATGTGTAGAAGGATAAGAGGTAGTGTGTTGGTCATTTTATGCTTTATTGTAATATAAAATGAATGTTATTATGTTATAGCTTTTAATTGTTGGCAACATACAAGAAGCAAGGTAATTGATATTGTTTGCAAAGTTATTTTAACATGAATGTAATATGATGGAATGTAATGTAATATAATGTAATGAATGTTAATATAGTGTTAGTGTCATGTACTGGAATGTAATGTAATGTAATGAAATATTGATGTATGGTATTGTAATGTACTGGAATGTTAGTAAAAGGTAATGAAATGTCATGTAATGTAATGTAAGGCTAAGGTAATGGAGTGTAATGTTTAGGTTAATACTAATATTCATGGTAAAGTAAATGTTAATGTGTACATCATTTATGATAAATATTCACAGTTTATTTACTAGGGTTAACACATAAAATGCAATGCGGTCATTATTACGACAAGTCATTGTGATATAAAAGGTATCATGGGCAAAAATTCATGGTGATGCTATTATCATCTCTACCGTTAGTAATAGCATACAACTGTAATGTCCTTGAACCAAGTACAATAAGTTTTGGTGACTTAATAATTGGGGAAATTGATAATTAATTGAATTACCTTATGTTTAAGGTACTCGTCGATTCATGAAATTGAAATGGAATAATTGGTCTGTAATTAATCACAGTTGAGTCATAGACAATGCCTTGTCTTAATTTTAGTTGGTCATTGTCTAAGTGCATTGTCTTGCGCCATCTATAGAAGGCGTGGTTGCTCAAGTATTTATTGTGGTGCTTGGTTGTAATAATTGTGTTGCTTGGTCCACTTGTGTCGGGCAGGATGTAGACACCTCCATGTTCCTCAGAACAGTCGCCAACCCTAAGACCTTAAATGGTTAAAATCGATGGGAACCTGTGCTTGAGCGTTGTTTATGTGTCTTGGAGGTCCTAACCATTGCAGGGTAGGATGGATGGGTAGTCAGTCTTACTTATAGTCGTCTAATTGTAGTTAATGCATGTAGTTACTTGTGGTGCGTCTTATGTCGTCTTGTTGTGTTCGTCGTGGTTTGCGTCTTGATCATTGTCGAGTGGCGACGTAAGGTCGATTATGTTTGTTTCCATTGTACACACGTGCACACACATGTAAAAAGAAAAAAAAAATTGCACGTGTTATATTGGGGATCATCGTCATGACGAATGGGTGGTCTGTTACATATGGTATCAGAGCAGGTTCGACCCGGAGGCGGTTGATAGCGACACAGGATCGCTATGGTTTCATTGACATGATTGATTATATTGTCGCTAATAAAGTTGATTATGTAGAAAGGTAGTAATCATATTTAGAGGGCGTCGTGGAGAAGGCGGAACAACGGGAGGAGGTGCTAGGGTTGGAGGCACAATGCCTCTAGTAACATCTACACCAGAGGAATCTAACCCGAGAGGCAAGCGAGGGATTCTTAGATAGGGCGAGATGAAGTAGTGGCCGATGTTGTTGGGATGATCAGAGATATTTTTGATGCATGTCGAAGGCGCGATTAGCCGTTTGGACAGAGATGACTCTAGGGTGTTGACACCCGCTGAGGTACCGTTGTGCGCACCATCCATTACTAGTAGCTTTCACCATGAACTCGAGAGGTCAAATTTCCCAAGTTATTTGAATTCTCGAGCGATAAACCGTCGATGCATGGTTGGAGAACATGGCGAGTAGCCGGCGCTTCATGATTATACCTCCGACATGAAGGTATTCATGGAGGTCTTTCAACTGAAGGGGCGCTCTTCTATGGTGGAAGATACTCGCCCAC
Organism: Picea sitchensis; assembly: GCA_010110895.2. NCBI lineage: Eukaryota > Viridiplantae > Streptophyta > Pinopsida > Pinales > Pinaceae > Picea > Picea sitchensis. The sequence continues at coordinate 71,107 of SNQJ01S0032972.1, forward strand.
CCAGTATAGCCCGTCGAAGAGCGTGTCATAGGAAACTGTTCGAGCAGTTGACTACGAGAGGTACACTTCGAGGAAGGAATTCGTGAGTGTCAACTCCAATGAGTTCTTGCCTTTCTGATAGGGAAGTGCATTATATGCCAGTGAGGCATGTTTATAGACTGCTCGATATGCTCCACACCTTAATGTATGAAAACGCTTAAGGTCAAGCGATTAGGTATTTCCACTTCGCGAGAATCGTGCCAAGGTTAGCATTTTGATGCCTCCAACCTTGCAAGATGTCGTCCAGAAGGCCCTGGAGGATCTTACAGTGGGGACGGAGACTCTATGTAAAGACCAGCGAAGCGGGGTTCATCTGGAACAACTGCGGCATCGGAACCTGACAAGACATCACGTCGAGGGATATATTGGCGAAGCTTCGAGGAGGGATCCCTTTCACTACACCATATGGCTGACAGCACTGTGATGGTTCTGTGGAACAAGCGCATCAGCCCGTGATAAGCCCGTATTACTTAGCGGCGGCGGTTGCGACCTGTTCAGCGGGAATAGACTAGGAGTTCATGCTGGTGGAATTACGTCATCTTCACCGGGTACCCGGACTCTGGATGAAAGAAGGGGTGTTGGACATGTGGGGAACCCTGCCAGCGCCGATCCGGTGTCTGTGGAAGACGGAGATGTCCGAATCAGCGGACCCACTTCTGATGAAGTGAATATGGGCAAAGGCCCACATCAATTCATCTGTGGTGAATAACCGCACAGCGAGCAGATCAAGCGTGCTCAAAGGCGACAAATCTTGTCGGCCCGTAATACCAGTATTTTGATGGGCCGGTGCTACCGAATTCATTTTGGTCCGACACTAAAAGGATTAAAGGTAAAAGGAGGCGTCGAGGAGGATGAGTTGAACTATGAGATGGCTTTGGGAGCTAACTTGAAGGTTGGTGGAAAATTTATGGGTTGTGCCCTTAACACGGGAGTTGTCATGAGGGTCAATTTGTACGTCACAATCTTAGGATTTTATGGCCGTCGTGGTGGTATGGATTGTTGGAATGCTGTGGTGATGATACTCCGGTGTAAGATGAAATGGTTGAGCTTGGTTGATGATGAAGGAATGACTGTTGTAGGATGAAGCGGGGAGTTTCCACAGTTCGTCTCTTCCTTCGATTCTGAGGAAGAGTATGCACAGGTGAAATCTTGCTCACGATCCACCAAAGCTAAGCGGGAAGGGAGTAGCGAGGTATAGGAACCGGTATGAGTTTGGATGTATTTCCAGAGGTTACCTGGGAGATACCTCCGGAAGGAAGGTGGGTTTACCATAGACTTGAACACGAGGGACCCGAACGATATAGATACCTTATGGTTGTTGACCCGAGTTGCAGAAGATGAAAATGGCGAAGGAGTTGTTGGACCTAGGACTGATATGTCCTACTATGTCACTGTGGGGTGCCTTGGTTATCTTCCTCTACGAAATAAGGGCGGATCATGGAGGCTTTTCATTAACTACCATCAAATGAACAAGGCAACAATCAAGAATGGATCATGGAGGCTTTTCATTGACTACCATCAACTGAACAAGGCCACGATCAAGAATCAGTATCCCTTGCCAAGAATTGATGATCTGTTCAATCAAATGAAGGGTGCTACGGTGTTCTCCAAGATTGATTTGTGATCAGAGTATCACCAGTTACGGATCAAGGAGGATGATGTCCCTAAGACCTCTTTTAAAAAAAAACAATGTTTGGACATGACGAGTTTACTATTTTACCATTTGGACTAGCAAACGCCCCATGAGTATTTATGAGTTTGATGAACGGGGTGTTCCGCGAGTACTTGGACAAGTTCATCCAAGTATTCATTGATGACATTTTGATTTACTCTCGTATGACAGAGGAGCATGACAAGCACTTACGCTTGGTACTATAGTGTGTGCAAGAGCACAAACTATATGGGAAGCTGTCCAAATGCTCTTTTTATCAATCAAAGATTCACTACTTAGGGCATGTCATTTCCGGTGAAGGCATCATCGTGGATCCGGCCAAGGTTGAGGCTATTATGGAATGGCCTGCACTGACGAATGTCACAGAAGTGCGTAGTTTCATGGGTTTAGTAGGATACTATCGATGGTTTGTCGAGGGATTTTCGAAGATAGCAAATCCGATCACGGAATTGCAGAAGAAAAACAAGAAGTTTGTTTGGACTGAGAAATGCGCTGAAGAATTTCAGAGGCTTAAGGAGTTGTTGACAACAACACTGGTACTAAAGGTCCCTGCCATGGACGCGGACTTCTTGGTATGCACAGACGCATCCAAGGAAGGCTTAGGTGGAGTCTTGATGCAAGATGGACGAGTAATCGCCTATATTTCGAGGAAACTGAGAAGGCATGAGAGAAGTATGCGACGCATGATTTGGAGTTATTAGCCATTGTATATGCCTTGAAGGTTTGCAGACACTACCTTGTTGGACGAAAATTTGAACTAAAGACTGATCATTGTGGACTACAACACATTTTTACGCAAAGCGACCTGAACGTGCAACAACGACGTTGGTCAGAATTGCTCAGTGAGTACGACTTTGAGATTACTTACATAAAGGGAATGGTGAACCGAGTGGCAGATGCTTTGAGTCAGAGGCCACACATATTTTCGGTGTTGCCTCTTCAGATGAATATACATGAGAAGATTCTCACTTTACAGCGTGATGATGACTAGTACAAAGAGGTTGAGGGTTTTATCGGACAAAACACCATGATGGTACCACGATACGAGGGATTTTCATTCGATAGAAATGGGTTATTGAGGTTTAAAAGTTGGATTTACATACCACCAAATGACGAGTTGAGGATGTTGATCCTAAGAGAGGCTCATAGAGCATTTTACATGGCTCACCCGAAAGTTACAAAGATGAGGGCAGATCTTAAGCCCTTATTCTTCTGGAGGGGAATGAAGGCCGACATAGTTAACTATGTGGCCAGGTGTCTGGAGTGTCAACAGGTAAAGGCTCAACATAGACACCCAACAGGATTACTACAACCACATGCCATTCTGGAATTGAAATGGGAAGTTATTTCGATGGATTTTATTGTTGGATTTCCACTGACAGCAAGGAGACATGACTCAATTTTCATAGTAGTAGACACTCTGATGAAGAGTGCTCACTTAATTCCTGTGCGTATGATGTATCAGGTACTAGACATAGCTAGAGTTTTCATCAGTGAGATTGCGAGGCTACATTGTGTGCCTAAGAGGATTATATCCAATCGAGGATCGATGTTTACTGGATGATTTTGGATGAGTTTCCAAGAGGCCTTGGGAACTCAACTTAACTTTAGTGCTGCGTATCACCCAGAGACTGAAAAACAGACAGAATGAATGAAACAAACCATGGAAGACATGTTGTGTGTGTACGTGATGGACCCACAAAAGGGTTGGGAGGAATTCTTGCCTCTAGTAGAGTTCACTTACAACAACAGTTACGAGAGCACCATTAAGATGGCGCCTTTTGAGTTTCTTTACGGGCGACCGTGTCGACCGCCTTTGAGTTGGGATCGAATTTAGGATAGGGTCCTGGTGGGACCAAAAGCGATCCAAGAAATGGAAGAACAAATGCAAACGATAAGACAAAGGATTAAAGAAGCGCAGGATCGACAAAAGAGTTATGTCGATGCACACCGAGTCGACTGTAGTTATGAGGTCGACGATCGAGTCTTCTTGCAGGTTAAACCGCATAAGACTTCGATCAACTTTGGAAAGGGAGATAAAATCTCTCCTAGGTTCATGGGACCTTTCAAGATTGTGGAGAGAAAGGGGCTCGTGGCTTGTCGACTAGCCTTGCCTGATTCTATGAGGCGTATGCATGATGTTTTTCATGTATCGATTTTGAGACATTATATTAGTGATCCTACACATGTGATTGACATGAGTTCCTTGCAGTTATTGGACGAGGGAGTGCTCACTGCTGAGCCGGTCCACATCTTAGATCATCGCATTTGACAGTTACGACGTCGAGTGGTAGATTAGGTCAAGGTCCCGTGGGACAGTTATAGTCCACACTCGGTGACCTGGGAGGACGGATATGATATGCACCAGCAATTTCCATTTTTCTTTGATAGATAGACTTATGATACTAAGATACACTTATTTCAGAATTTATACTATGAAACTTCAGGATGAAGTTTAGACCAAGAGGGGGTGTATGTAACATCCCACTCTAGCGCACTGAGAAAACTTATTCTTTGAGGACACTTGCTCGCAAGAGATCTGGACTTTTATGATAATAAAACTTTTATCTTTGATCATGATGCGATATGATAGATGACATGATGTTTTACTGCTTGGAAATAGACAGGTTCTATTGACTCAGTTATATTGAGTGTGCAGGGTTTTGGACCTTGAGGATGCAGAGGCATCGATGGAACCCCTTGGACTCCAGATTGAGTCAGGGAGTGTGTTATTTGGGTTGATTTATTTACTGTTATATTTCATTGATTGATGATATGATGTGGACATGTTCTCACACGATTGTTGATGATGTAGGCTGACGATAGCTTGCCAACCAGACTCACATATGGAGTAAAGGGGCCGCACACGATTTCCAGAGAGGTTGAGGGAGAGGTGTGGACAACAGCCCTGCAACAGCCTACTAGCACTCCCACCATGGCTCGAACTGTAGGTTAACGATTACCTAGTTCGAGAGGATCCACGATGTCGTGAGGGAAGACTATGACAGTCGCTCATGATGATTCTAAGGGGCACGCAATAAGGCGGGGGACTTATTCCTAGAGCCCTTAGTCTCCCACAAGTTCACATAGCGGAGTGTTGACTCCAGTGGTTATTGATTTCTACCAATCAGTCAAGTTAGCAAGTGGCACCCTTGGATCACGTGGTGCATCCTGAAGGGCATGTCACGCAAAAGAAATGAACGAGGGGAGTGGCACCCTTGGAGAATGTGGTGCATCCTGAAGGGCACGTCGCACAAAAGAAACAAACGAGGCGAGTGGCACCCTTGGAGCACGTGGTGCGTCCTGAAGGGAACGTTGCATTGATGTTGATGAAGGAACACCTAGATGGCCCTAAGACATTTAACACATTAAGAAATTCTTAAAATGACTTCCCTAAATAATTGTGGCCCAGTTCAGAATCTAAGTCCTAAGTCTAAAACTTCTCTAGGGTAAAATTTTGTTTAACCCTAACAAAAGACCCTATAAAAATAAAAATGAAATTTTAAACATAAAAAAAAACCACTTAAGTAAAAATTTTAGTCTTCATAAAATAATTGGGGTAAAGTGAAGAAAGTAAGAATTTAATAAAAATTAGTGGATTTAAAAAAAAAAATGGTAAAGAAGAGTTTAATTCTTAACATGTGGAAGTATATAAAGATATTAAATTAATAAAAAGGGGAAAAGATTAAAAATCGCAACTGCCATTTTGGCTCTAATAAAAGGGGAAAGAAGGGAAAGATTAAAATTAGGAAACTAAGGAATGGAGGAAACATAATAAAGGAAAGAAGGGGACATATGGTAAAAAGCAAGGTCAACATAGTAAGGAATTGGCAATAAAGAACCTTCTAATTTGAGCTAAATTAGCAACATCATTTTTAGGGAAGGTATTTAAAACATGTAAGGGTATCTAGGAACTCCTAGGAGTATATTTAGGAGCAACTTTAGGTGGGTGAGGGAAATGAGACAATTAAGAAATTTAAAGAAAATAATTATTGGAGGAAAGAGGGGGATGGATGACACTTGTGCGAAAGAGAATATTTAGAATATTTTTATTAAAACTTAATTTAAATGTGATTTAGGGAAAGTTGGAGGTTCTAAAAACTCTATAAAAGAAAGGGAAGATGAGGAAGAAGGGGATCGTTTGTTAGCGTAACGTTATGCTGCCGGGTTTGTGACTTGATTGATTACTTGTGGGGAGTTGGGACATCCCAGCTTGGATAGGAGTGGTAGCTCGGCCTTGCGAGGTGAGCTGGGAGATAGACGCACCATCTGGATACTGTGTGGCCCCTTTGCAGCTCGAGGGGCTAAGGGGGAAGTAGAGTACCCCTAGCATTGGCTGGGAGGTACCGGTGAGGTCTCGACGGTCGATGAGCAGGAGAAGCACAGAGCGCACGAGTGCCATAGAGGCAGGCGATAAGGAAAAAGGTATGCTCATTTGGTAGAGTAGGATGCTCGTATTCGTATTTTTACATTTAATTTATTGTTGTATCAATTTTCAGTCAATGAAAATCACTGATTTAGTTTTAATGCCTGGTAGAATATACATGGTCGTGTTGTTAATTATATGGTTACTGCTTGAATTTCACCCTGTTATTTACATAGAAAATGTGTGGTAATGGCTAAATGGTGCGGTAATAAACATGACCCTTTTTCCTCTGTTACTTACCAAAGAAATGGGACCTTCCTGAATTGGATGCAATGGTGAATTGGGTTCTCCTCGGTTGGATAGCCATTTTTAGATGTGAGGAAAACTATAGATGTCTTTTAACTGATGATTTCACCTTTTAAATGCCAACGACATTTCATTATGGGTTATAATTCCTTGCTGTGGTAAAAGAAAGTAACATAAATTCAGTGAAAAATGTTTTTACCGTGTTACTGTGTAAAATCCGAGGATCTTCGACCTTACCTTACCTCTGATTGATAGCGCTCCAATTATTATTGCATGTGCTAGCTGCATTGCTTCATTATAATATGAACCCCATAGTTAGACCGCCTTTCCTAAATCGTAGATGCCACTGTTGGAGGGAATCTATAAAGCATTGTTGTTCTTAGCAGATCGACTCTGTTGCAAGTTTTTGGGACTGCATTTCATTGGCAACTTCCTCCCTTTTTGACACAGATAACTCACCAACATTTAGAATTTTAGTGGGCGATTTATTTTTTATTTTTTATTTTTCGTTTGTAGAACATGCCTTACCTGGGATTCGGACTAAGACCACATTGAAGTTTACTGCAGTGCCTTGACACCTGCCAAAACCGTCGTTGGATTCTGGTGATTTCATTACGCCCGATTTTACCCGCCCTTCATTTTAACGATGGTTACAATTGACAACTTACCCCTTTTACCATCCAGGGCACTTCCAATTCTAAAATGCTGGGCGTATCCATCTGATGTTTTTACCCCCTGTCTAAATTGGTGTTCATTTCTAAATTTTTATATTTCTGTAATTGTTGTTAGTGCATTGGAAAACTAACCAGGAGGTTACTAACTACTGTGTAGCGTAGGGATACAACTACCTAAACCAAATGCTCCTGGGATGTTCATGTATTAGACCACGTCACCCTGCCTAATGAAATAGATTTGTCAGACGTGAACACCATATTAATCCTACAGATGGTTCAAGCTACGTCGACGTATCCACCCCTGACGCGCGCAAGGTGATTCTCAACTCACACCTGGATTTAGGTTGGGATGCTTCCTTTGTCAGCATTCTCGTTCGGTGTAGAACCTCAGATCCTGACCCCTCCTCGCCTTCTACTTAGAATTTTCATACCCAGACTCGGCCCTCGATAGACTCTTAACTCGGTGAGTGGTGAGGAAGCTCAGGAACGCAACAAGTTACCCAGGGAGATAAAACTCAACGTTCCGTTTCTGACCCATCCTTGCGCCCTCCATTTTACCTTCCTTTTTGTCAAACATATCCTTGGGCAACAGGTGTAGTACTCTGGTTGAACTACAATTATTGCGGTGATTGCCTATTTTTATACTTAATGGATTTAATATTATATTATAATGGTTTATGTTGATCCTATTATCGAATTGATAACTTAGTTGAGTTGCATTGTTTAAACTGTCCTTTAAATTTTTGCCAAATTAAATTTTAAGATTATTATGGATATTAACTGATATGGTAGAGTTATGGACCCAACTGAATAAGTAATGATATTACTTAACCAATACTTCCACTTGATAACATATTATTGGGAAAACAAACTAATTCATTTAGGATCAGGGGAAATCATTTATCCATTCATACTAGTATTTATTGAATGTGAAGCGTAGGTATTTTTGAAACAAAAGTGATCATTGGTAAATAGTAAAAGGGTGTGGAGAATGTGTAGAAGGATAAGAGGTAGTGCGTTGGTCATTTTATGCTTTATTGTAATATAAAATGAATGTTATTATGTTATAGCTTTTAATTGTTGGCAACATACAAGAAGCAAGGTAATTGATATTGTTTGCAAAGTTATTTTAACATGAATGTAATATGATGGAATGTAATGTAATATAATGTAATGAATGTTAATATAGTATTAATGTCATGTACTGGAATGTAATGAAATGTTGATGTACGGTATTGTAATGTACTGGAATGTTAGTAAAAGGTAATGAAATGTCATGTAATGTAATATAAGGTTAAGGTAATGGAGTGTAATGTTTAGGTTAATACTAATATTCATGGTAAAGTAAGTGTTAATGTGTACATCATTTATGATAAAGATTCACAGTTTATTTACTAGGGTTAACACATAAAATGCAATGCGGTCATTATTACGGCAAGTCATTGTGATATAAAAGGTATCATGGGTAATAATTCATGGTGATGCTATTATCATCTATACCGTTAGTAATAACATACAACTGTAATGTCCTTGAACCAAGTACAATAAGTTTCGGTGACTTAATAATTGGGGAAATTGAGAATTAATTGAATTACCTTATGTTTAAGGTACTCGTCGATTCATGAAATTGAAATGGAATAATTGGTCTGTAATTAATCACAGTTGAGTCATAGACATTGCCTTGTCTTAATTTTAGTTGGTAGTTGTCTAAGTCCATTGTCTTGCACCATTTGTAGAAGGCGTGGTTGCTCAAGTATTTATTGTGGTGCTTGGTTGTAATAATTGTGTTGCTTGGTCCGCTTGTGTCGGACAGGATGTAGACACCTCCATGTTCCTCAGAATAGTCACTAGCCCTGAGACCTTAAATGGTTAAAATCGATGGGAACCTGGGCTTGAGCGTTTCTTATGTGTCTTGGAGGTCCTAACCATTGTAGGGTAGGATGGATGGGTAGTCAGTATTACTTATAGTTGTCTGATCGTAGTTAATGCATGTAGTTACTTGTGGTGCGTCTTATGTCGTCTTGTTGTGTTCATCATGGTTTGCATTTTGATCGTCGTCGGGTGGCGACACAAGGTCGATTATGTTCGTTTCCATTGTACACGCGTGCACACACTTGTAAAAAGAAAAAAGAAAAAAATTGCACTTGTTATATTGGGGATCATCGTCGTGATGAACGGGTGGTCTGTTACAAATGGGTACATAAATATAAAGTTAATGAAGAAAGGTTGTAATAAACACCATTTATTTTTATATAAGAAATGTTTTTAGTAATTTTTGTAATTTTAGATAAATAAGAAATGATGTGAGTATTAGATTTTTAAAATTTCAAGCTAATTTAATATAAAGAAGGTAAATTTTCATCAATTTTTTGACAATTAAGACTCACTTAATTGCTTCCTCTTCAAAATATATATCCCATTAAAACTCACATTACTATGCTTACAATAGGTTATGATGAACTTACATTTGAAATTATTGTGATGATTTCTCTCAATCTAGATTTCTACCTCCAACAAAGCCTCCCAACATTACATTTGCTCCATTTGCTCTGCCTCATCTTAATACAACTTAATATTGAAGACAATTTAAAAATTACTTATATTGATGACCAAAGTTATTGAATGCTTATCTTATTGATGATATTTATATTCATATAATATTGCTTCACACATTTTGACCAAAGTTATTGAATTCTTATCTTATTGATGATATTTATATTCATATGATATAAATTCAAATTGACAACTTATTAATTAATTCATTAATAACCTAGACATTAGTAACTAATGTGTTTATTGAACCACAATATTGTATGTGTGTTGGATATGTAGGCATAGCTAGCACACACATATCCCACAAGTAGACGATAATAACAAACGATGTTCCTAATGCATATTTTTAAAATGTTCACAACTAATCATGCATACAAATAAATAAAGTAAATCAAACTTCAAATAATCCTCATTAAAGAAAGAGTAATAATTCAACATTCATCCATCTTTAAAATTGAATTTTTATAATTTAAACATGGTAGAAACTATGTGAGGAAACAAGGAATCACATATTGAATCCCAAATATGATCCTAAATTGACATGGAATCACCCAGGTCCTTTTAAACCCTTCATTCCATCTCGCATCTCCCATCCCTTTGTTGTTTTTTTGATTTGATTTGCCTTGGCGAATCCAACTTTTGATTTCAATGACTTCTATGTGTGGTTTTTATTGATTATTTTGAAAATATTGTGGTTTTATCTTCTGTCACTTATCCCTTTAGTCATCAGTCTGTGCTTGAGCAGTCGTCCAGGAGACGAATCGACAGTTTCCACTTCGGTGTTTAAAGAAATATAGATTCAAATGCCTTTATTTTCTGTGCATGGATGATGAGTGAAGGATAATAATTTTCCATGTTGTTTATCCCTTACTTATCTTTGATTTGTTTGATTCATGGTTGAATGTCTAGTCTTTGTGCCTTATTATGAGCAAGTGCCTCTACGACTTGATTGATTAAAACTTTGATTTATCTCTGAGTTTTTAATTTCTTGAACTTGGGTACATCTATAAATTTTTATTGATAAACTATGCATTGTGAATGATAAACCTTTGAGTTGAATGATAGTCCGTTGGCAAACCAAACTTCTGATTTCAATGAATTATTTGTGTGGGTTTTATTGATTATTATGGAAATATTTTGTTTTTATCTTTCGTCTCTTATTCGTTTAGTCATCAGTCTTTTCCTGAGTAGTCAATCAGGAGCCGAATCGATGGTCGTCACTTCGGTGTTTAAAAACCTATAGATTCAAATGCCCTTCTTTTCTTTTCATGGATGATGAGTGAAGGATAAGAATTTTCTCTGCTGTCTATCCCTTATTTATCACCGATTTGATTGTTTCATGGTTGAATGCTTAGTCTTTGCGCCTACTTGTGTAGATTTGGTTTTTCCTTGAAATTCATCCGATCAATATTTAATTTAATATGATCGGCTTTTTAGTCAGTAACTGAATGAATTTCACTTTTTTTAGTCTCTTGATATGGTTTTTCTACCAAATTCAACACTCACTTTTGATATGGATTCTCTTCCAAACCATAGACTCTTATCACAGTAAACTGCTCAAAAAAGAACTAGTCTCCCACTTTGGTGGCCTTTTCCAATTGTAGTGACCCTTTGACTAAAGGAATAACTATAATGAATAGTTCATTTTGGATAATAAATTATAATATAGAAATAAAAGAGTCTTAGATGGGAACTAATTATTATACTCATTTATTATAACTTCATATAATATTTATAGATGGGAACTAATTATTATCTTATTGATGAGATTTATATTCATATAATATAACTTCAAATTGACAACTTATTAATTAATTCATTAATAACCTATACATTAGTAACTAATGTCTTTATTGAACCATAATATTGTATGTGTGTTTGACATGTAGGCATATCTATAATATAAATTCAAATTGACAAATTATTAATTAATTCATTAATAACCTATAGATTAGTAACTAATATATTTATTGAACCATAATATTCTATGTGTGTTGGATATGTAGGCATAGATAGCACACACATATCTCACACATAGACGATAATAATAGGCGATGTTCCTAATATAGTTTTTAAAATGTTAACAACTAATCATGCATACAAATAAATAAGTAAATCAAACTTCAAATAATCATCATTAAAGAAATAATAATAATTCAACATTCATCCATCTTTAAAATTGAATTATTATAATTTAAACATGGTAGGAACTATGTGAGGAAACAAGAAATGGCATATCGAATCCCAAATGTGATCCTCAATTGGCTTAGAATCACCCCTCCATTTAAACCCTTAATTCCATCTCACAACTCCCATCCCTTCCTTTGTTGAAATATCTTGGAGTTTTGACTATATTGAACTAACTCTAGATATAATCCAAATGTGAAAGCATCAAACCTTTCAACCTAACATCTCTACTAGACAACTAGTATTAGTCATCACACATCTAGGGGGGTGTGGATAGCATGACCCTCCCATAACGCGAGGGGAGTGTGGATATATATGGAAATTATCCTTTAGAACCATTAATTTTGTGACAATTAAGATTCACTTAACTACATCTTCTTCAAAATATATACATCATTAAAACTCACATTACAATTTGTAGAAATAGGCATCATTACCACCATAAATTTTGTGACAATTAAGAATCACTCAAAATCATCTTCCTCTTAATATATATCCCATGAAAACTAACATTACTATGTTTACAATAGGTTATGATGCACTTACATTTGAAATTATTGTCATGATTTCTCTCAATCAATGCGAATTTCCACCTTATATGACTATATTTTATCTAGATGTCTAACTCCAACTAAGCTTCACAAATATTACATGTGCTCCACCTCATCGAAATTTATATTAGGAATACGAACAAACCTCATACCCATCCCATGTTGATGTTATTAGTGGGTGTGTGAGGTTATGAAGATTAAACTCTTTGTTTTGGGAATTCTAATTCATTGCATTATATGTGGTGTTAGTGGATCCAACCATAGGGAACTTTTAAGGAATCTTAAAGAAATGTTCTAAAACGTTTTCTTTATTGGAGAAAACCATATGGAACTTTTAATGAATCTTAAAGAAATTTAATAAGGAATATATATGTGGTCTTAGTGGATTGAACCATGTTCAAAGATTATGCACATGATATTGAGTTAATTTTGGGTAGTTATCCACTCAATGTATAAATCCCTTAGTTTATAGTACAATTAGGTTCCTTTATGTAACTTTAGGTGACCATAAAGTATTTCACAGTTATGTATTTATTCCAACCATATCCACAACTATCCAACAATTTATCGTTAAATCTCTCAAGTGATCCAACTACATAATATAACATTTGCATAGTTCATATGTTATATAATATAACATTATCCAATATGTGATCAGATAAGAGTGCACCACTTAGTAAATAAATATTTCTTATGTGCCAATATTAAAGGCATAACAAATTGTTGTACAGTAAACGATGAATCCCAACCAACCATTATGTATTATACACTATAAAAAGTAAAATATGGAAAATATATTGAATGATCTTCAAAACAAAACATCCTAGAAAAGCATTTTCTAGATCACAAAGATATTGTAAGAATATCAACTAAACTACTCCATTAGCATCATTGTAGACATTGCCATTTGGAACCATTAATTTTGTGACAATTATGACTCACTCAATTACATCTTCTTCAAAATATATACGCCATTAAAACTCACATTACTATTTGTAAAAATAGGCTTCATTACCACCATAAATTTTGTGACAATTAAGAATCACTCAATTGCATCTTCTTCAAAATATATATCCCACTAAAACTCACATTACTATGTTTACAATAGTTTATGATGCACTTTCATTTGAAATTATTGTCATGATTGATCTCAATCAACGTGAATTTCCACCTTATATGACTATATTTTATCTAGATTTCTAACTCCAACTGAGCCTCACAAATATTACATTTTCTCTGCCTCATCTTAATTTATATTAGGAATGAGAAGAACCCTCAAACCCATCCCATATAACATGACAATAAAGGAATTAATATAAAATCTCAATGACATTTAAACAATGCTAATGGGAAGTTTAAATAAATTTCATATAATCCATGTTCATGCAAGACCTTCACCTCGTTGTGATTAAAACATGTTGATGTTATTAGTGGGTGTGTGAGGTTATGAAGATTAAACTCTTTGTTTTGGGGATTCTAATGCATTTCATTATATGTGGTCTTTGTGGATCCAACCATAGGGAAAATTTAAGGAATCTTAAAAAAATGTTCTAATACATTTTTTTAGTGGATCCAACCATTGGGAAATTTTAATGAATCCCCTTGCTTGTTTCTTTTTTGAATTGATATCCCTTGGGGAACCCAAATTTTGATTTCAATGACTTCTATGTGTGGGTTTTATTGATTATTATGAAAATATTTTGGTTGTATCTTTTGTCCYTTATCCCTTTAGTCATCAKTCTGTACCTGATCAGTCGGTCAGGATCTGAATCGGTGGTCGTCACTTCGATGTTTAAAGACCTATAGATTCAAATGACCTACTTTTCTTTGCATGGATTATGAGTGAAGGATAAGAATTTTCCTTGCTGTCTCTYCCTTACTTATGTTTGAGTTGATTGATTCATGGATGAATATTTAGTCTTTGCACCTTTTTATGAACGAGTACCTCTGTGGATTGATTGATTAAAAATTTGATTTCTCTCTGCGTTTTTAATTGCTTGAACTTGGGTACATCCTTGCATTTTTATTTATAAACTCTACATTGTGGATAGATATTGAGGAGAGATGTCAACACAAGATTCTACAAACATTCCTCGCAAATGCTCTAGGTTATCCCAAGAAGGAAGAACAAGAAATCCTTCTTCGATTGAGACTCCGGGTGACCAACAACAATCTCGTCAGCATAGATATTCAAACGAGTCTGTGAAAATATCAATTGCAAAACCTCCTCAATCTTCTTAAATAGGTTGCACATTGATACTCCTACACCTGAGAATGTAGGGAATACCTTAGGACAAGATAATATTCCTGGTAAATTTGTTTGATTTTGTTGTGTTTTTCTATATTTAAATTTATGTGAAGTTAAATGTTGTAATTACTTTCAAATGTGTGTAGACAATGATTTTAGAGAAATGGATGATAATGAAAGAGAGAGTGGTTTTCACTAAGATTCAAATGTTGGTGCAGAGAGTGAAGATGGATTTAGGAGGCCGCATTATAAAGAAACATAAGATTACATGCCTACGTCCACCTATCCTTCAGATGTTGGTGATGAACTTACCTGGGAATGGATTACTGAAGAAATGACACTTGAGCGATGCTCAGGTGTTAAAAGGAGGTTGAAAAATGATTTTGTGGTCTTGGAACTCCCTCAAGAGAGTAAACAAATCTTACAAATTGTTTTGCATTCATTGGAAAACTTTATGAACGCATATCAAAAAATGGGGCCAAACACTAACAATTTTGTTGATCTAATGGGGCGGAAAAAGTTAGAGGTGATGGGCCTTGATAAATGGGAGACAATAAAAAATAGAGTTTCAAAAGAAGACGCCATTTCGATGTTCAATTTAAAAGAGGGCCTAAAGCGAAAGATGTTGAAGGTGCAATATTTTAAGCAGCATGACATTGCAAGACATCTGTATAACAAATTCTTAACGACATATGGGAAATTTATGTGGAATGATGAGGTTCCACACTATTTTGAAATACACTTTTTTTGCAGAGTTTTTCTTGCACATGCACCTTGATTATAGTAGTCTACCGTCCAAATATTATGGGACTGGTAAAGGACGTACATATGATTGCAAAGGGGCATATCAAAGTGCGACATTGTCGATGCCTCCACAACCTTTAGTACCTCACCTAGCAGGGGCATTTCCTTCACATTAAGAGTTGCAGGCTACATCAGAGGTTGGAAAAGAGGCCAGGAATGCAATAGGGGAAAATTTGGAAGAGATTTTTTATGGTGTTGATGTTATCATGAACTGTCAGCAAGTGGAAGCCAATTCCCAGGTAACATTTGTTTATAAAACAGACGTAGATTTAGATACAATGTCAGCAGAAGATGTTTTGGAGTATGCAAAATTTTGTCGGGATACTTGGAAGAAGGTCATTCAAAATGTTGACCCGAACCGCAGATTGGTATGTGTTCTAGTTATAAAACTTTTGATTCATTTTATGATAGTTTACTTCTAATTCTAGATTTAGATATCATTGTATATATATAAATAATCGAGTTGTTATTTCCATTAATTTCATTTTGGATATATGTTAAATGAATCTCCAGTAAGTAGGGGACTTGATTCCACAAGTTTAAATTTAGATGGGTTGAATCATGTATGTTTTCTAATAGTTGTTTAGTCTCCACTCTTTTGAATAAGAGATCAACAAAATTTATAATTTTGTATAATTGTGAACACATCGAATCCAACATTTAGTTCTTAGTTGTGTTGTTCACATATCCCTATTCTATCTCCTACTACTTGGGCAAGCTTGTCTCAATTCTCATTGGGAGAGTTTGAAGAGGGTGGGAGTTCACAGGTATCATTTAATGTCTTAGAATCATTTAAATTTAATGTATTATAATCATTTAAATTTAATTTTTCAAATTTGAAATGTGTTATATAGGCTAATGTGGAGAAGAGAGTACTTAAGAGTGTGATTGGGAGGGAGACCGGGATTGAGGAGGAAGAGGAGGAAGAATCCATATTTAGGAAGGATGTCTTCATTCGAGATGATTCATGAATCTATGTTTTTTACTTTTATCAAATTTTTGTTTTCTCAAATTTTTAGTTTAGCGTTTCCTATTCAATGCTTTGATCAATTATTTTGAAATACATAAAACCCCTAGGTAAGTTTATCATTGTCTTAAATGATGTACATTCAAACTTATTTAAGGTTATATCACGATGAAGACATAATTTTGAACTTTAGCATTTGAATATTTGAGAAGAGACTCTATCCCACATCAGAAAATAGAAAGTTTCTAAATTTTCTTCGATTGCATTCCTTTGTTTCTTGTCCAAGAATGACATAGTATGAACATTTGTGTTTTCTACATATATTGAAGTGAATTCCTTCTTACCAGGGTATTGTCAAACTCTTAACTAAATTGGTTAGTAATCACAAAAACCAACATTCAATTAGATTTACAAATAAACTCAAACATCTTGTATATGTGAGCTAGCTCACAAATATTGTATATATGAGTTATCTCACACATAATTTCATTATATCTAATATGAATACATCCCATTTAAATATTTTTTTAAGAACTACTTAATATACATGTGCAAATTTGTGCTTTCTTCATGTACATGGAAGATTACATGAGAACATCTATTCCACGACAGAAAGAGGAGATAAGTATTTTTCGGAAGAATGGTTTTTAAAATGGAGATTTCTGAACTTTTTTAGATAATAAGTAGCTTTTTTGAAGAATGGATTAATATGGAGATTTATGAGTCCTTTATTTTGAAAGGGCATCATGGAATTTGATTATATTACCACTGGAGAAGAACAGAAAAGTATTTAACTGTTCAGGAGATTAGTATTTTATTGTTGTGTAAATATGATCAAATAACATCACCTTGGATGAGAATTTTTCAAGGATTTGGGACATTATCCACAAGGAGAATTTCACCTAAAGGATTTGGTACTTTATCCACAAGGAGATAAGTATTTCACTGGAAGAATGACTTAATATGGAGATTTGTGAATTTTCTTCATACACCGTTCTATATTTATTTTCAGATTATTATCTAACTCTAACTCACAATTTGTTTTACCAAGATCACAATAACATCACCTGGGATGAGAATGTCACCTAAAGGATTTGGGATGTTATCTACAAAGAGAATTTCACCT
>SNQJ01S0032972.1:91356-115799 GCA_010110895.2 Picea sitchensis
GGTTATGGGCTATGAAATAGCCAAGGGATAATGATGATGAAAGTGGATATCATGACCACTAGCCGAGAAACATTATGGTATGAATATTTGTATGTGAAATTATATTGGTTTGGATGCATTGCTATGATATCTGGAACAGTGCAGGATTTTGGGTGATGAGACTTCCCAAAACCGAATAAACTATGACAAAACCCCCAACAACACAGTGTCATTGTATGTTCCATTGTAGGGTGTGGACCCTAGTTATGATTAGGAGTGGTGGAGGCATTTCCCACCGTGTATCCTCTGAAACCTGAAGTCATGGGAAGATGGTGTTAGCTCACGCTCCCCAAGACATGTGATGATGACTGTCAGTTGCCTGCTAGGGAAGCTTGGTTGAGATAGTGACACTTCCGCTTATGGGTTCTATTTGGATTTAGGTCAATATAATTGATGCTACAAGATAGTCTAGCAGAGGAAGGATAGGAATGGAGATGGAAGTAAGTTAGGGAGGAAGGATGAGTAGAAATAGTTGAGAAAGTATGGAGATTTGTCTTATGGTGGAATTTAATGTTTTCCCTTCTAAAAAGAAAATGTGTATATATGAATATTCATAATTTCGTAACTAAACCATAGTTTTCTAAATAAAATTGTTCAACCGGATAATTGTAATTAAAGGATTTCTCAAACATTTGATTGGTTTATTGTCTGTTATAAAAGACTAGTCTTGTTGATTGGATTGGATGCATACCTAAGTTACTAAAGGATGATAGTTATTGATTATTAATACAGGCATGAGACTTGTATGTACTAGCTACAAATGTATTTCTTGTACATATACACTAGTATGTATGAATTTTCTTGACTTACTTACTAATAGTATTGGTTAACTGTTATGAATGTGTGAACCATGTTTCTTTTTCTTGTACCATAAGATACCTTAAATTTGGGACGAAGTTTCTTGAAGGGTGGGTGTATGTAACAACCCTGGTTAAATAGATTCATAGGGATGATTAAGTATAATTAATTTGATAATCTGACTGTCCTAATATGTTAGTTAAACAATTATTATTTCTTAAATAATACGAACTAATTAATTATTATTAATTATTTTTCCATATCTATCAATGATTAAATAATTATTAATTGACTCATTAATTAATTGAGTAAATAATTAAAGGGGGTTAATAATTTAATGTATTAAAGATTTATGTATATGGGGGGGAAGAAATATTAAATAAGGGGATAAGATATTAAATATAGGGATAAGATAATAAATAAGCGGATAAGATAATAAATAAAGGGATAAGGAAATTAATGAAGAGGGAAGAGTCTTACGGGAAGGGAATTCTTTCGGGGAGGTAGGAAACATTTTGAGGAGGAGTTTGATTTTGGTGGATTTTGGTGAATCAAAAGCAGGGGGCACTAGTTTGTTGGGGATTTAGGGCATGGGGGCCAGGATATCCTTATGTTATCCTAGAGATAGGGAGATGGATAGGCTGCTCCTAGCTGGCAGGGAGGAAAACTCAGTTTTGGGCAATGTTTGACACAGTTTCAACTTCAGCATTGGACCAACGGAGTAGTGGGATTTAGCATAAGAAGCAGGTATTTTTAATTATGAATTGTTGAGTTATTTTCATGCTGTAGATAAATTTTAATCTCTGCTGAATATTTTGCTTATATGTTGGTGAATGAATCATTTATGTAAATTGAAAGGAATTATATGTTAAAATGTATTTAATTTAGTACGGCCACTACATTCTTTAAATCATGTACTCTTAATTGGAGAGTAACTATCTTAAATATGTTTAACTATGGTTGGGTATGTTATTATTTCTTATTGTTTATTTAATATTTAGTTACAATATATATGCTAATATGTGTCATTTGTTTTTTTATTATTGTTTTTTATTGTTACAAATGTCTAAATTATATTTGCTGGAAAATATTTTTAAAATATATTTTGTCCAAAAGACTATGTTGGAGCGTGCACACATAAGTGGATCAAAGCCCACCCCCATGTCCTTCAAATTTTAATGCCCCCGGGGGGGCAGCTCAATTGGCAAGTGCCGTGAAAATGAAGTTCCATAAGGTTTCAAGTTCAACTCCCCCCGACTTACCTTGTGTGCCGCGTAAGGGGCATCGTGGGCACACCTGGAGGTTATAGTGGTAGTGGTTGGATAACACGGCCACGTGTAACGCGAGCACGTGCCCAACTAGTTGCTGATTCCTCCAGACACACACACACAAAAAAAGAGTATGTTGGAGGATGAGACTTAACTCTTTTCGTATGTATGCAAATTTTGTTTTAATAACAATTTTTTAATTTTGTATTATTTTGCATGTTTGAATTGTAAATTTTTAATTTTTGAATTCTGTTTTTTTTGTAGGCTTTAATTGCAGGTATGAAGTGATCTATCTTAAAGCGATGGCTTAAAGTCGATAATTTTGGAGTTAAATGTCTTAGTTTTTGTTATCATCCTAAAATGGATGTGAAACTTATGTATTTTACAGTGTAACTATTTAGACTTTATATATATATATATATATATATATATATATATATATATATATTGGAATTTTAAAATCAACTTAGCAATTTATTGTCTCATATTTGATTCCTCAAAGTTGATGAAAAAAAAGTGGCAAAGTTGTTATACATGATTTTATTGTCAAACAATGTTTTTGTATATTCTCTTTTTTAAATGCATTAAATTAAGCATCAAACTCTCAAATACTTTTATGCTGTATATTAATTTAAATGTTTCATTTTATGTTCCTTTGGGATTGTCAAAATATGATTCTATTGACATATCATCAAATAATTTTGGTGAATAATTTATTTTAATTTTAGTATTAAAGATTTGTTTTTTTTCTAGTTACTATTGTCCCTATTGGTTACATAGATGCACATAACCAATAAAAAAAACTAAAGGAAAGATATGCATATGAGATGCTGCTAAATAAATTGGTTACATAGATGCATTTAACTAATAAAAAACTAAGGAAAGATAGGCATATGAGATCATAGATCTGCACTTAACTAATAAAAAACTAAAGGAAGATAGTCATATGAGATATGTTAAAAAAATTGCTTACATGGATGCACTTAACTAATAAAAACTAAAGGAAAAGATAGGCATATGGGATCATAGATGCATAATAATAAAAACTAAAGGAAAAAGTAAATGAAAGATAGACATATGAGATCTACTTAAAATAGAGTGGTTACATAGATGCACTTAACTAATAAAAAACTAAATGAAAAACTAAATGAAAGATAGGTATATGAGATTTGTTAAATAAATGAAAAGAAAAATTAAAGTGAAATAATACAAGAATGTAAAATGTTATTTATCTATTTAAGAATGTCAATAATATAAGAATGTGTTGTTGTTTTACATTTAAGTATAATAAGAAGCTCAATAGATGAAATGAGAAAAAATTAGGCCTTAGACATACAAAATTGTATCATTGCATATCCATTTAAGAATATGGTAATGAACAACATGTTAAAAACCATTAAAACTTATTTGAGGAAGTATATGGTGGTAAGAAAACTTTAAGCATGCAAAGCTATCTTTGGTATATTTGCACACTAAAAGGAAGAATTTTCAAAAGTCCTACCAATTTACTTTGAGAAAACTTGTGTTTGATTTTGGAAGAAGGTAACCAATGTGAATTCAAAGGAGGAGGTATGCATTTAAGCATTGTGTTTTAGACATGTCAAGGAACAACACATAGCCCTTGTATAACTCATATAACATGTATGAAAGGAAATTACATTAGGAAAATGATTCGCAGGCTATGGACATTCCATTCACATAAACCCACACATTTTGTAAGGGTCTTCCTTGACCAAGGGAAGGTTGTATTAATTTCTTAACTTTGTTAGAAAAGAGATATATTAATTACAATTTATCTCACTTGACTTTAGGCAAGGTTGTATTAATTTCATTGACTTTGTTAGAGAAGAGATCTATTAATTACAATTTAATTCTAATGATTAACACTTCTAAATAAGTTTACATGGAAATCAAATTAATTATTAAATAGAAGATTCTAAATAATTTCAAATTTTTAAATGTAAATGAACTTAATAACTAGAATGGAGATATTGATATATATATATATGAGTATTTATTACAACAAGTGGAAGAGATGTTTAAATTGTTTTTAGTTATTAGAATATTAATTTAAAAATGAAACCACCACTTAAGAAGTCAATGCGCTCAAATCTAGGATAGAAGAGATGTGTCTTCTTTGATTGGTTCTAATAGTAATAAAAATAAAATTATCATTGATTTGATTCCATCTCCTCTGTGCTTGCAAGTGGAATTTTCCCTTCTACATTAAGTTTGGTATGTCTCTAAGCTTTAACATATCCTACATTTTGGTTTTATAAAATATCTATGGATTATGTGTCATCTATACAAATGAATAAAAACAAAAACTCATTTATTCTATCAAATGCAAACACATTTTGAGAAACATTTTGTTTAATTGAATGTATTTTTGTGTCCAATTATTATCTTGGCATCATATTAGATTGATCTATTACATCTTGGATTCCAACATACCAAAAAGAAACTTGCACAAGACAAGAACTTGTTAACTTAAAATTTCTCAAGAAAATGATTGAAGTTTTAATATAAATTTGAACAAGTTCAAAATAAAAATATCTTATTAATACATGTGTAACATTTATATATATACACATTTTCACACATCCCTTGATGGATTATATTCATGTTTTAGTGCCATTTTGCACCATTCAACAAATTGTTTAGCCTATTCAAATCAATTGGCATGATGGTTCATATGATACCTTCAAATTGCTTGTTTTATACATGCCCCTACATTGTCGTGCTCTCCTTTTCCATGACCAGTCTAAAAAAATTCCAGCAATGTGTAATGTTTATTTTTATATGAAGCGACATAACCAATAGAATGGTCGTGAATATTTAAGTATTTCGCACACCCATGCGACCATATCAATGTCGATTGAATGCGATTTGTGTTCTTTCAATGAATCATAAAATTTATCAAAACAATCTTGTACATAATGTGTGTGGCCGTGTGCTCGATCAACACTTATATAAAATTGTCTTTAATAACATGTCGATTATTGTTGGTGTTTTCTATGTTATCAAGACTCCATTGAGAATGTCTACATAGAACGTGAAAAAATATAGTGACTTGATCCCGAAATGATATTATTCACTCTATATTTCTTTTTTTGCAACAAATGTAATTCTCTATAAAATCAACTATAGACAAAATTGTCCTTGTTGGAAACACTTCACGTGATTGTTTAGTGCAGATCTTTCCATCGAGCTCTATTTAAATTCTTGGTGTATTTTATAGATTTCTTCCTCAAACTTCTTCAAAAAATATATCACACAAATTTTATCTACCTTCAAATCCACATCATTTTGGAATAACATTTGAAGAATGTGGGTATGGAATGTTGATATATTCTTATCTCTTCAATTGACTCTTATATTAGAAAAATATTTATCATTCATATCAATATGATACTTTGAATGAAACAAACTTATATTTCTGCAACGATCACATTTATTTCCACCAACACATTTTTTGTAAAATAAATCGTATACTACTCTTTCACATAGAATTTTAGATATAAAAACATGGAATGTGGAGGAGGTGAATCACAGCCATAAAGTTTTACCAAAATCCAAAAATGTCATTAATACAACTCAAATACACATGATAATGACAACGTAAGAGTCAAGAAAGCAGTGATGGGTCCTAACAAACCATGGTTTTTGTTTACCTGAATGTATTGATGGAGAATTTTAACTTCTTTGTGCTCTTCTTTGAACTTATTGAACAAATCTATTTTTTGTCATTGGAAATATATGTTTTGGATGTTCTTCATATTATTTTCATTCTATTATTTGTCATAACACATCCTTTGTATGTGGTTAAACACAAGATTCTTCCAACCAACAATTCTGAGCCAATTCTTTAACATTTTTGCAAGTCTATCTTTGTAGGGCTGTCTAGAAATCATTGTCCAACGACCAATTCATCATTTACATCTATTTGCAATCGAAATTTTCTATGTTTTGCAATGTTTTTCTTGGCGATTCCCATGGTTTTGTCGTATTAATAGGTGTCAAACGATGTTTTATATTACTAGATGAAACAACTATTGTTTGTATGCATCTACATGCAACATGGACATCTTATTTTCGAGATTATCAAAAGCTTTTAATACTAGTTATATTGTTAAAATACATTTTGTTTCACCTTTGTCTCCTTTGTCAACTTTTGAATACCCAAAGATGTAGCTAACACCTTTCTTGACTTTTCGACAAAAGTAAAGTTGATCTTGTCTTATTCTTGATTCATCTTTGGAAAAAGTATTATACATATTCTTAGTTCGATATCTTATATCATGCTCCCGACTTTTTTCTTCCCAAATTTGTAGTATCAACATTTCTAATATTTCATCATCAATGTTGATAGATTCTCTTGTATATTTCAATTTAAAGTTTATATTAAAAACATAACCCGGACACAAATTCACTAAACTATATATGCTTGAGCAAAACATTATTTAAATTTATGTACATAGCTATGGGTGATTCGTCTTCTTCTTCAATTTCAGTTGTAATGTCTTCTTATTCAATTTGGTTTCAATGCCTTCTACTTCAATTTCAGTTGTAATGTCTTATTATTCAATTTTGGTTTCAATGCTTTCTACTTCAATTTCAATTTCAATGTCTTCTTGACATTATGAGACAAATCTATTTATGTTTTTGAAAACGTAAAGTTATAAATTACAATCAATTATATTATTTACAATATTTTAAATTTGAATTTTGTACTTTATGAATACAGTCCCAATGTGTGTTGGCTACTCGATCATCATATGTTCATGCATACCTAGTTGAACTTCTTCTCATTGAAAATCTATTGACATTATCATCTTTCTTTCTTCAATATTTGCACTGCGTTCTGGTTTCTTTCTCCAATAATGCTCTTTCCTTTGTTTCATTTTTTGTGAGTATCATCTCGAGGTGTGATCAATTTTTTCTCTTGAGAAAATTTTGTTTCCATGAATTTTATAGTTATCGTAAAATATATGTTCAACAAAACTTCACCTTGAAAAATGTTCAACATTTATCTTTCAACATATAAATTGTTATTCTAATAAAACTTGAACAAACATCAATTACCTTATTCAACAAAAACCAAAGATGATTCAAGAAACTTTGTTTAGGTGCTCTAGAAAACCATCATGTGTCGATATTGATCCTCTGATTAAACCTATGGAACAAAGGAAAATAAAGAAAGAAAATGAAATACATTTACTGTCGGTGATAGAAATGCTTTGAAATCATATCCACGAGCTCATATCTTCCATCCGATGGGTGTGTTATTGTTTTGAACATGTAACATATTTATAGATTTAGGGTGTGAGAGAATGAAACTATCACAGTGTCTTTTCATTTTTCCGATGACTTGAGAATTTGCTCAAAATGCTTCGTCAGAAAAAAAAATTTAAGCAAAACCTTGAAAACCATTCTCTTTTGATGGTTTTCGTTAAAAATTTGTCTTTTCATTAGAAATATTGTGTGATGATTTTGTAGTTGGAATTATATTACATGGATAATTGTGTCAAATGGAAATGATACATGTTATTGGTTAGATTCTTCTTAGATGGCTAATTGCATCAAATAAAATGATACATGTTACTATAGTTGGAATGATCTTAGATGGCTAGCTGCGTCAATTAAACTGATACATGTTATTGTAGTTGGAGTACTCTTAGATGGATAATTGCGTCAAATAAAATGATACATGTTGTTGTAGTTGGAATGCTTCTTAGATGGCTAATTGCTTCAAATAAAATGATACATGTTATTGTAGTTAGAATGATTCGTAGATGGATAATTGTGT
The DNA here is from genome assembly GCA_010110895.2 of Picea sitchensis. Classification (NCBI taxonomy): domain Eukaryota; kingdom Viridiplantae; phylum Streptophyta; class Pinopsida; order Pinales; family Pinaceae; genus Picea; species Picea sitchensis. The sequence goes on from SNQJ01S0032972.1 coordinate 99,271, forward strand.
CAAATAAAATGATACATGTTATGTATTTGGAATGCTTCATAGATGGCTATTTGCGTCAATTTTCAATATGTGTTTGTAATTAGACGATGGATGGATGGTTTCATAGGTTAAATTGTGTCAATTTAATCGATAGTGTCAATGTAGTAGGACTATGGTTGGATTGTAATGTAGGTGGTATTGGCGTCAATTTGTTGACATATGTTTAGTAATTAAATTCTCTTGCGCCACTAAATAATATTGATGTTGTTTGGTTTATTAACTATATTACTCTTATGCCATGATTAATTGATAAGTGAGGTTTATTGATTGATCTAGTTGTTTTCAAATGATCGCATTAGTGGGATCTAAACACCTCCTTGTCCCTTAGAAAAGACACCAACCATGAGACCTTAAATGGTCCAAATCAACTGGATGAATCCTTAGGCTTCAACATTGACTCTATGTCTTGGAGGTCCTAACCATGCCGGATAGGTTGGATGGGTGAAATTCATTTTAATATTCATTTTATGGTTGATCATTATTTACTTTTGGCTTCAGTTGATTGTGAGGTGTTGAATTACATCGCTATTTATGTTTATCAGTCGAATTGGGGTCATTGTTATCTATGTTTATGCATCGAACTTGTGTCATTGTTATTTATGTTAGTGTGTTGGCCTTTTGTTATTTTTTTATTTCGATGACGTCTTACTTGTAATGCTTTAACTATGATGTTGTGTTGATTAAGAGTTGTTAACAATTATGTTGTCATCATTCTTTTTCCTAACACCCCCCAAAAAAATTACCTTTCATACTTCATTTGTTGTCGTAACGTCTTGGGATGTTACATAAGGCATCAAAGCAGGCTCAACCAAGTGAATTGGGAATCATTGTGCCTTCCAATGTATTAAACACTTGGTTAATAACTTAACTCTAATTAAAATTTAAATTCGTCCATCTAAGTAATCATGGTTAAAGGAGATCCTGGAGGTAGCAACATGGTGCTAGGGGAAGAGTTGTGACACCTCCAGTCGAGATCCACGCCAGAGGGTATAACCCCCAAGGAGAAAAATTCATTGGACAAAGTAGGTGTGTGGGGATGTGGTGGGATTGATGAGGTCCTTTATGAGAATGTCAGAGGCCTTTAGTAACCAACTAGTTAAAGATGAGGTCAGGGAGCCTACGCCTAATGAGGGTTCACAATGTGCTCCGGCTAGAAATGGTGAATTCATAGAGAACTCAAGAGGTTAAGTTTCCCAAGTTAGGTAGGGTGAGGCGGACCGAATTAGCCGTGAGGCATGGTTGGAGAACATGGCGTGTGATTCTTCTCACTTCACGACTACACCTCCAACAATATTTTTCATAGTGGTATCGGAGCCAAAGGGGAGGCAATGATACATGATGGAAGATGCTCCTACCTCAATTGAACATGGTCATCAAAGAAATTTCATGGGAACCATTCAAAAAGTGGTTCGGGGAGAGGTATTGTTCTACGTAATTCATCGGCTAGATTAATAGGTTCAATGCCTTACAACATGGTAGTCATACGATGCCTTAGACAGAGGCCCGATTCATGGAGATGCTTAGGTATGCTCCACATATGAACAGGAAGCTAAAGGTAAACAAGTTGTGTTCATCCTTAACATCGACATTCATGTAAAGGTGAGGATCCTAATTCCACATACATTGCATAATCTTGTCCAAAAGTCCCTCATAGTTGCCAAATATCTAACCATTGGGGGACAGGGAAGGACTCCTACAAGGCCATTTGGACAAACAATGTAGGGGTACCATCGCTAACCAAAGTTTTAGTATTTTTCTAGATCTCGGTGCTACAAAGAAATTTATTTATAGTGAAGCAGCGAAAGAATTAATGTAAAGGAAGTTGAGAAGGTGAGACTAGATACGTAGAAATGACTTTGAGTGGGAACCAAAAGGTTTGAGGAAGGGTTATAGACTATCACATTAACTTGGGATACTTTGTAATAAAGAAAAACTTTTGTCGCGATATTAAGATCTTATGACATCATGACCCATATGGACTGGTTGGAATTGCATGACGTGATCCTCAACTATAAGACAAGGGTTAAGTTTGACTGAGAGGTGGGATAGAGAAAGAGTGTTTGTAGAAAGAAAGAAACTAGGGAGTGTCCTTGAGATTCATTCTTCCTTACAACTACAAAAGAACATGTAAAGAAAGGATCTGACTATATGCAATGGTGATGAGAGCCAGTTAGTGGAAGGGTTAGAAAACATTCTGGTAGTATAGGAATTCAAAGACATGTTCCCAGAAGATTTACTAGGTTTGCCTCTTGAAAGAGTTCTCAAATTTACCATCAAATTGAAACCTGTAATTAAACCGATAGCAATAACTCCTTATCGAGATAACCGACCCCGAAGTTAGAGGATTTGAGAATGTAATTGAAGGAGTTGTTGTATTTATGAATTATATGTCCAAGTGTGTGTCACCTTAGGGTCCCACACAATTTATTTTCATGAGAAAGAAGGATGGGTGAGGAGACTACGTATTAAGTACTGTCAATTGATCAAGGCTACGATCAAGAACCAGTATCATTTCCAGAATATAGACAGTTTGTTTGATCAAATGGCGAGAGGCATGATGGTGTTTTCAAATATCGACTCAAGATGAGGTTATCACCAATTATGAATTAAATAGAAATATATTCATAAGATTGCATTCAAGATGAGGTTCAAGCATTATGATTTTCTTGGAGTTACCATTTTGACTAACAAATGCCCCATGGGTATTCGTGAGCTTGATGAATGGGGTGTTATGTGAATACTTGGACCAATTTGTTCAATTATTCATTGACTACATATTGATATATTATCAGGACAATGGAAGCACATGACCAAAATTTGCGCTTGATACTACAGTGTTTATGAGAAAACAAATTATACTGTCTCGAAATGTTCATTTTATCAATCGAGATTCATTATTTAAGGCATGTTATCTCTGACAAAGGCATCGTTGTGGATCGAGCGAAGGTAGAGCCATTATGGAATATCCACACCGATGAGCATACATGAAGTATGTAGATTTATGGGTTAAACAAGATATTGCAAACGATTCGTTGAAGGTTTTTGAAGATAGAAATTCGATCACATAATTGCAAAGAAAAACAAGAGAAGTTTGTATGGACCAAGAAATGTGTGGAATAATTTAGGAACAAAGTTCCGATGTCGCGATAACACCAATACTAAAAATTTCTAGACATGGAGGACTTCTTTGTATGGCGGAATACATCAAGGAAGGATTAGTAGGAGTCTTGAAGCAATATATGGTCAGTGATAAGCTTACATCTCAAAGTGGAAAAAATGAGGGAGAAGTAAGTGATGCATGATTTGGAGTTATTGGCCATTGGTATGCCCTAAGAGTGTAGATATTGGGACCTCATATTGTACCTTTTGCCCATACTTTTGCTATTATTTTGCCATCACCTGCATTTTTGACTTATACTATCATTTCACTGATCATTCCAAGGTATACAATGTTCTTTCTCATTATTTTATGCTTAATCCATTTTGCATAATACTTTATTACTTTTGAACCTAACCATTGATTAGAAGTCACGAATGTCCATATTTTCAGAATAGTATTTCAGGCCGATACTGACAGTATGGCCATTTATTAGACTAATGCGAAACAAGACTGCTACATTGAGGGCGCATATGCGAAACAAGATGCGCTACGGTCAGAGGATGCATATGTGAAACGAAGAAGCTACGGTCCAGGGGCGCATATCTGAAACGGGCTGCAGTCCAGGATGCATATGCGAAAACGGAAGCGGTTACCACCCGGTTCATGCAGGATCTTTGAAACAGGTAGCACTTTCCGGTTCCGACGAGATCTTTGAGACCGCGAGAGGAAGGCCGCCGATCTTTGAAACATGAGTCTGACATTGCTGATCAAAGAAACCGCGGGCGTAAATTGCATTACTAAAAAGCAAGCGTTAGCGGCTATGAAAGAAGCGTTACACCGGTAACGGCAATAGCCGTCCGACCCACAGCAATAGCATTGGTTGCATAAGAATAGGACACCCTATGCGGTTAGAAAGATCTGAGTTAGTGTAGGATCCAGATCGCCTTGTAATGATTGTATCGATGATTTCCCTTTAAATTGAAGGAAAGTCATTGAAGGTCAACTTTTATGTACTAAGAACTTGAGAGAAGCGGGGCGTGTTCAATCTTTCCACTCTGTAATGTGATATTTCAACGGATGAATAGAAGACCGCTTTGATAAATCGTCTCTAAGCTTTCCGGTTCCAGGGGAATCTTGTGAAGGGAGGCCCTTCTTCACAAAGATTGCCAAGTAGTTAAGTGTGATTGTTTAAATATCACATTTTATATTTTTGTTTAAGCGTTAGTTCTTTGGCTCTTGTTTGATGGATTTTGCTTTGTTGAAACACTACTGAATCTGTCTTGGTTATTGAATAGAACTTATAATTCTTTTATCCCGGTATCTTATTGGTAATTCGATTCTATGTTAGAGATTTGATTTAAAGGTCACCGCAGACGAAAGGTTAAAATACTCGGACCCTACTGTAGGAATTCATTGTTATTCCGATCATGTTAGACAAAGTGCGGATAAAAGGTTCTACTCAGGGCGAGGAAGAATCTATACATCTTGACCTGGAGTAGATCTCTTTCCCTATGAGTTATGTTAGCGGAGATTTGGTTAAAAGTCCACCTCAGCCGGGGAAGGGATTACAACACCTTGTCTTATGTATATTCCCTTTCACCTCTGCAAATGTGTAGCCAGGGAGTGGATTAAAGGTCCCAACTCAGAAAGGAAGGAACCAAAAAAACATCATGTTCTTTGTAGACTTCCATCATTTCTACAAGTGTGCTAGCCAAAGATTTGGTTAAGTGTCCCTGCACAAATGGCGGGGAAGGTTGTAACACCTTATGTACAGTAGATTTCCTTTCACCTACGCAGAGTGTGTTAGCCAGAGGCTGGGTTAGGGGTTCTTACTTAGAAAGGAAGGAACCAACATCCTACTCACTGTCTATTTTTCTTGTATTAATCAGTGGGTTAGATATCCTACTTATAAAGGAATGGATCAGACCATCCTGTTCTCTATGAACTTCAATCTCACAAGTGTGCTAAGCGAGTAAGGCCCAAGGTTCCTGCTTGAACAGGAAGGAACTAGGTGCTGTGTTCTATGTTAGATAGAGCTTGTTGTTTTTTGCATTATTGCTTTCTTGAAAGAGTGCTGCACAATCTTTGAGTCTACTGTTTGAGAGTAAGGGTCTGTTCTCTGATTACAAGATATTTGTTCGTACCCATTTACCGTATTGTTATTGTATTATTTTGTTGTAATCCGATTCTTAATTTGAACTATAAAAGAATTCCAATAGGGAGATCTCTCTGTGTTGGTTGAACGGTTCATTTTGTTGGATTTAGATATGATGATTTCTTTACTACAACACTAGTGCTTTTGGGTAGCGAGCATATATAGTGTGCAGCTATCTTTGAAACAAAGACTTACAGGTTGATAATTTATGTTTCACTTGGTTGTTGAAATTAATTAAGCAGTTATAGTGACCAGCGGGAGACACTACCTTAGTGGATGGAAATTCAAACTAAAAGCGGACCGCGTGGTTTGCACCACATTTTTATGCAAATTTACTTGAATGTGTGACAAAGGCATTGGTAAAAATTTCTTAAGCGAATACAATTTTGAGATTACTTACATAAAAGGAACAATGAACATAGTGGAATATGTGTGGATTCAGAGATCACAATTATTTTTGGTGAAGTGGAATATGTGTGGATTCAGAGATCACAATTATTTTTGGTGATACCTCTTTAGACGAATCTTCGATAAAAGATTATAACTAAACAGTTCGACGATGACTGGTGTAAAGATGTTAAGGAAAATATCGGACAAGACACCATGTTGGTACCAAAGTTTGAAGGATATACGTTGGATAACGACAGATTGATGAGGTATAATAATCAGATTTATGTACCGCCTAACAAATAATTGAGAAGTGTGATATTAAGCGAAGCTCATAGAGAAATGTACATGGCTCATCCAAGAGTCACGAATATGAGGTCATACCTCAACCCTTATTCTTATGGAAATGAATGAAGGCATACATAGTTAGCTACATGGAAAGGTGTCTAGAATGTCAGCAAGTGAAGGTTGAACATATACTTCTAACAAGATTACGACATCCACACGCTATTCCAGAATCGAAATGGAAGATCATTTTGATGGAATTTATTGTTGGATTATTGTTGATGGCAAGGAGGTGTGACTTGATTTTTGTGGTAGTTGACACAATGACGAAGAGTGTACATTCTATTCCTATGTGCATGATGTATCGAGCGCAACACATAGCTAGAGTTTTTATCAGGGAGGTTTTGATATTACATGGTGTGCCTAAAAGGATCATATCTGATAGAGGATCAATGTTTACAGGATGTTTCTCGACTAGTTTCCAAGAGGCCCTGGGGACACAACTAAACTTTAGTATAACAGATCACCCTGATACATACAGGAATAAAGAAAGAATGAACCAAATCTTGGAAGATATGTTGTGTATGTACGTGATGAACCAACAAAAGTATTGGGAAGAGTTCTTTCCACTGGTATAGTTTGCGTCCAACAACATCTATAAAAGTACCATTAAGATGGCACCATTTGAGTTTCTTTATAGGAGACTGTGTTAGACGTCATTGATCTAGGATCGATTTGAGGATAGGGTCCTGGCAGGACCAAAAGCGATCCAAGAAATGGAAGAAAAAATGAAAACGATAAGAAAAAGGATTAAAGAAGCACACGATCGACAAAAAAGTTATGTTGATGCACATTGCGTTGACTGTAATTATGAAGTTGGCAATTGAGTTTTCTTGTGGGTGAAACCACACAAGAGTTCAATCAAGTTCGAAAAGGGTGCTAAAATCTCTCCTGGGTTTGAGGGACCCTTCGAAGTTGTCGAAAGGAAGGGGCCCGTCACCTATCAACTAGCCTTTCTTGATTATTTCAGGTGTATGCATGATATTTTTCATGTATCTGTTTTGAGACATTATGTTAGTGACCCTACACATGTGATTGACATGTGTTCCTTGTAGGTGTCATATGAGGGTGCACTCATGGTGGAGCCAATATGCATTTTGGACCATCGCATTCAACAACTACGACGTCAAAAAGTTGATTAGGTCAAGGTCCAATGGGACAATTATAGTCCACACTGGGCTATCTGGGAGGATGCATATGATATGAGCCAACAATTTCCATATTTATTTTATAGTTATACATATAGATATTTTCATATGCTTTATTTACTACATTTATATATTTTACAACTTCGGGATGAAGTTTAATACAAGAGGGGGTGTATGTAACATCCCTCTCTTGCGAGAACATGTTATTGGCATATTCTTTTAGGAGAATTGTGTGAAAGTGATCCATTTTTAGTATAGGTTGTCTATTTCGATTATGGATTCTTCTGGTGATGTTGATGGATTATGATTTATGTTGTTTTGATATCCATGTGTTCACATATGTTATTGATGAGTTTCCCATGAATGTGCAAGAAATTTGACAGATTGAGGATGTCAATGGTATCAATGGACCCGCTTGGGCTCCATATTGACTCAAGGAATGGATTGTATTGGTTTGAGTATTTCATTATGCATATCTGATATATAATCGGTTATATTATGATATTGTTTATGGATCATCGACAATGTTTAGTTATTGAATGCAGGCTGACTAATGCTTGCTAATATGACTCACATAAGGAGTAAATGGGCCATGAAAATAAACCAAATATTGAGGGAGAGGTTTGGCATCATGCCTAACACATCTTAATAGCACTCACGTCATGGCTCGAATTGTAGGTTAACAATTACCTAGTTCGAGAGATCCATGACACCATGAGGGAAGACTGAGATAGTCACTCATGAATAATTCTAAGGGGTGCACAATAAGGCATGGTTCTTATTCCTTAAAATCCCTTAGTCTCTCACAAGGTCGCCCGAATGGAGTGTTGACTCCAAGGGTTGGACAACTATCAAAACCAGTCAAAGGCAAGTGGCACCCTTGGAGCACGAAGTGTGTCTTGAAGGGCACATGGTTTAATTAAAAATTTAATCAAAGGTGAGTGGAAACCTTGGAGCATGGAGTGCATCTTGAAGGGCATGTCGCGTAAATAAAATTTGAGTTAATTAATCTAGGTGGCCTAGAAAAATTTGAGTGAATGTTAAACCTTGTAAAATATTGAGAACTACCGAATTAATTAATTAATTAAAGAATGAAATTATTAATCATAATCCCTATAAGAGTCTAAGCCTTTTCAATTAAAAGTTTAATTAATCCTAAGACTAAGTTAGTAAGAAGAATAACAACTAAATTTATAAATTAAATATGAGGGGATGAAGTAAATCAATTTAAGAATTCAAGGTAAACAAAATAAATCTAAAGATTGATTTAATACACATATGTGCAAGTAATTACCAAATTGGAATTTAAGGTAAGAATGGAATAAAGCTAAAGGAATGGGTACGCATAGAAAATAATCTAGAGTATAGTTAACACTAGTGTAACTAGGAGAAGATTCCTATTTTAACTCAACTCAGTTTTAGAAAGGCGTTAGTCATTAATTGGAAATAAAGGGGATAAAGAGACAACTAAGAGTGATTTACATGGCACTTTTAGGATAGGTTAGGGAAATTGGTTTTTATTAAAATAAAATGTTGACTTAATTGTGCATATTTGGGAAAGGGTGACAAGTTTATGGGGGAGATAATTCTAAATTATTTTAATTAAAAAGAGAATTAATTGTGCAAGTGTGGGAAAATTATATAGAATTAATTAGATAGAGGATTATTGAAAATGAATTCATTTATCTGGATGTAAATGAAATTATGGTTTCAGTCAGAAGTTGTTGAAGCAATGATTTATTTTTACCATTTCTGAATGTGATGTTGAACAATTGCAATATATTCATACGTGATTCCAAACTATAGAAAATTTAGTGCTCTCGGACTATACATAAATTTTTAGAATTGCAATTTAATTAAGCCATGATGCACCTAGCTTCTGAATTAATACAAGATTTCATTAAAATGAATGCCACCACAAATTTTGTGCTTTCGTCATTTCTTAAATTCCTATGTTTCAACAAAAAGGATGGATATGGGTCAAAAAACATCACGGTTTCTAGATGTGCATCTGCCCCAAGCTAAAAGATCCACTCCCATCAACATTGAGTTCTACAATTTTTGTAGATTGAAGCTTCAATATCTGTCTCTTCAAACTTAACAAGCATAATTCTGCATAGCAACACCACCATCGATATTTCATAACAATGCTTTTATTATTCAAAGAGTGTCTACATAAATAAGAGGGAAACCAAATTGTTTTATGACTCTACAACCAACCTTGTACGATCAAGCCCCTTTTTCTATTAGAACCTTTGTTGAACATTTTCCTTTGCTAATTTTGGCACCCAGGGTCCAAAGCCCTTTTGGATAAATTCTAGTATGGTATCATTTACTAATAGCTCTCTTCAATCCTAAGTCAACCCTTTGATCCATAATTTTTTTCCTAGAAGCTTCAATCGGGAACTCGAATGCAATATCTTCTTCACTGAACTTCGACATACCCAAAAGAACCCACTTAAAACTCTTTTTAAAATTGATGGGTGAATCTTAGCAATTTTATGAGCGGACTGTCGTGACAGAATCCTAGAGACTTGGAAATAGTTTTAGAACCTGTATTCCCTTCATTTCCTTTCAATTAAAACAATATCTAAGCTTGGTGTTATAACCGTAAATTTCTCTACACATGCATACCTGGAATTTGGCCCTCTTACTTTCATTTTTTGTCAAGCCATCACTGAGTTGCTCTCCTAAAAAATCAATTTTTTGAAGATGTACGTGCCCTGCACCAATACTTCCCATGTACATATGCTTGATGCACCACTACAACCCACGTGAGTATGCATGTTGCACCACTACATCCCACATATACTTACAAAAGTTGAAAGGAATTCATTGAGATTACGGGATATTGGGTAGTTTCCCAACTAATACACTGCGTATAGTCCATCACCCAACCAAATAACCATCATTTTATCATACAAAAGGAGGTGTTGGGGTCTCATTCCACATCTAGTCATAAGAACAATGAAACTATTCCCATTTCACATCCCCTCCTTGCCCCAAGTAATTGCATCCCTTTTGTGAGAATTGCCTCAGAATTCCCCAATTTGCCTTCTTTCCTCCATTAGAAACCCATTATACTTCCCAAGAAGAAGGTTGAGAGGAGAATCCATATGAAGGCGAACTTGGAGCTTGGTGAAGAGGAGCCGAGACCAGGTTCATGGAGTAGTAGTCGACTTTGGTTGTAAGTGATCATTGTATTATCAATAAAAGAAGTACTTTTCCTGTCCCAAATCATGGCGTGTTGAATGTTTCTAATGATTTATGTTTTAATATTCTAACGTCTAACCCTAATTTGTTTATGAATTGAATTATTGTAGATTTATGTTTGTATGTCTTTGAATGTAGGCCAACCTTGGGAGGAGGCATGCATTCAGTGAAGCTTTCAAGTGCGAGAGTGTTATCGGGCAAATTGGTAGGTGCAGACACTAACTGATCTCCCTAGATCCACCTAGATCTAGAACAAAACAAACCAGAACATGATGCTTTCCTTACGTTTTAAATATTGAATTTAATAACTAAAGAGGGATAGGTGACATACCATTTAAACACCGCTTCCTCTCACTATCGCCATCCTAGCTTCATTCCAACGCTCATACAATGATGAACCTGCAAAAGAACGCAACCAACCAAAGTGATAGTAATAGCATAAACTCAATATAAACCTATGTATGTGATCAAGGAATCATACAATACAACCCAACAAGCTTTATAGGAAAGAATCATATTATTGTATCATATTAAATGTGAAAGAGAGATTACAACCATGGCCTTGATGTCATAAGGTCCCTTCCAACTGTCCTTTGTTCCCCATAGACTTCTTGCTCCAAGGATTCTAAGAGCACAGATCTGATAATATTCACAATCTATCTTGACAAAGTNAAAACTCAATCCAATCCAAGCTAATCCCAAAATCTCCAAAGCTAACCAAAGCTAACTTTCTCCATGAGAACTCCTCTCCTTTTATAAGTTGAAGAGGATAAGGTGAGGAGGTTAGGATGATCCCACTAAATCATGAAAGCAAGTAAGATCCAAACCATTCGGATGCCACCTCACCATGGAAGTTTCTCCTTCTAGAAGTTTCGAGAAAATGCTCATTTTTCCCAGGTGTAAGCATTCTCGCACCCTACCTATAGAGAAACCTGCGAACAGTTCACACCCTAGCTATGATGCAACCTACGAGAATCAGGCATTCTTGCACCCTAGCTATAGTGTAGCTTGCAAACTTCTCTTTTTATAGGGTTTTTATGAAGGAGAATGCAACTTCTTTTCTCAGGAAAAGTTCTTCTCTCTTCTTTCTTCAAGAACTCAGGCCATTGACCCCTCTGAAGGCAACAGGTAGGTTTACATCATTAACAGTCATAGGGATGAAGAAAATAATGTGTAATAGAGATCCCCCCAAAGTATGAAGTTAGAAAAGAGTGATAGCTGAAATACTTTGTAGAGTGTGTGTAGGGAACAAGAAACAATCGGTCGGAAACCTACCAACAAACAAGGAAATACAGTACAATAATATATTATCACTGAGGTAGGAATTCCCATACTTAGAATACAAATGACTCAAAGCATAAATGCCAACATGCGAAGATCCATGTAAAGTAAGACAGGTCATGGCCACCAAACATACATTGTGGATCCATGCCATTATGACTCAAATCTGAACATAGCCACCAAAAATACACTGTGGATCTATGTGTTAAAGACTCAAATTTGAACATAGCCACCAGACATACAATGTGGATCTATGCAACAGTACACTGAATATACTCCAACACATCCTGGATTTGTTAGAAAATATCCATGGTCTTCATCTCCGCCACTCTATAGTACAAATCTAACAATGTGAATACATGTGCTGAAGTCGAACATGGTAGAAACAACTTGATTACTGGTCATTAATGTATACCGTTAACAAGTGCGAGGGAAACCACGATTAATGTCAATGACTCCCAAGGTACACTAGTACAATCAAACAAATGTGAATAAATGAGTTGAAGTCGAACACTCGGCGAAATCTTCCGATCAAGGGTCAATAATGAAAACCCATTGTCGAAAGCGAGGAAACCTACCATTGAGGCATGCAAGTTCCAAGGTACCAATTGGTTTCTAAGTCTAATTCCTGGATAATGAGTTGAAGTCGATAGGAAAAGACTCATCATAGCAGGGCCTTAATGTATCCCCCATCAATGACATGAAACAAGTAACAAGATTTGATGTAGATCAGAGAAACAAGTGATTTAGGACTGACTCAAGGATGGCTGACGCAATAGAAGGCTTAAGGACTGTAGAAATGGTCGATGCAATAGAAGGCTTTTCGGGTTGAACTTCTCTTTGAACATATTGATGACATGACAACTATATTGGAAACACTGACTCAACAACAGGGATCATAGACCAAATTGTAATCTTATAGGAGTATGATCAAGAGACAAGTGGATTTTCCAACCTAGACACAAGGCGAGTGAAAGGGTGTCATGTTCAAAAACGACTCTTCCATGGAATACAGGTTCACACACAATTCTTTCCAAATTTTTCCCCCACCATTTATGGCGAGTACCTCTTTATTTTTACGCAATCTTGAGGAGGATAACATATTCTTGTAAATGTAAGTTCATCCTTTGGACAAGTCCCTCAGAGTATGTTTAACGAACCCTAAGAAGGAGTGGTTCGATCCTGCATGGGCCTGTTGATGTTTGTTTAACAAGTCCAAAGATAGAAAACTTGAAGGTTTTTCATGATTATAGAGTCTGGGAAAACACTTAAAAGAGAACTCTCTCAGTTCCTTTTTCGTAAAATAGTCTGATGAGACCAAAAAAGAGATAAATTATCACCCAACAAACACTTTCTTCAAATACTTTAATGAGCGTGAAAATAGCAAGGTCGCTCGGCGATCTTTTCATGTTTAGAGAGTCTGAAAAGAGCTTAAAGGGAACTCTAGGGGGTTCCTTTTTTGTATAACCTTTACGAGTCTGAAAAAGTGATAAAAGTATACTCGGTTGCATTCTCATGTATTTACGAGCATGAGAAAGAACAAAGACTAAGCTCGGTAACTTTTTCTCATGTATTTACGAGCATGAGAAAGAACAAAGACTAAGCTCGGGATTATTTTCATTTTTACGCAAGCTTTAAAACAAAGAAAAACTATGCTTGGGATAGATTTTAATTTTTACACAAGATTAAAATCTAAACAAAGCTATGCTTGAACCTGGTTTCATTTTTACACAAGCTTGAACCAGAGGAAACTATGCTTGAGGCAAGTTGTTTCATTTTTACACAAGCTTGAACCATATAAAACTATGCTTGTGACTTTCCAATGCATAACACATGGAAGGTTGGTAGTTAGCCCCCAACTTAAGAAACTAGTGGCTCTACTTCAGCATGAATTCCAGTGGCGGGACCTATTACCCCCCAAGCTTCGTTTCATCCAACGACAAAGGTGGAGGAAATGGAGCTTCAAATACTAGACAAAGGACTTGACTCAAATAGAGAGGGGGGAAACTATTTCATTTTTTAACAAGCTTGACATAGAAACAAGAACTATGCTTGTAACCTATGTTTCATTTCTTAACAAGGTTGCCACAGAGATGAAAAACTATCCTCAAAAGTGGTTTCATTTTTTAATGAGCTTGAAATCAAAAAACCATGCTCAAAGACCTCTATTTCATTTTTTAATGAGGTTTCCTCAGAGACGCAAAAACTATCCTCGTTGTCTTCTTGATCATGGATACCAAGAGGACAATGCTCCGGAAGGAGACCATGTCAAGGGACAAAACTCAGTCATGGATTCCAAGAGGTCTTCACTGGATGGAAGAAACACACTTTGGAAGGACACCATGTCGAGGGTCACGACAGGAGTAAAGATATCAAGCTCTAACAACCCTATCGAAGAGATCACCATGTCAATTACTGGATCTAAGTCATCAGAAGTTGAAGCCATGGGCGACAACGCCACATAATTGACCTGTGGTGGGGGTGATACCGTCTACATATAAGAACCATTCAACGAGGCAATCCAAGCGGGGTCAATGAATGAAAGTTGATCAACAGTCACAACCCATCCATCGTGAGGGAAAGATATCACACAAAAAAGAGTAGACACAATATCTTTCATGGCATAGATATAATCTCGCCCAAGGAGTAAAGCGAAATCCAAGGGGTCTTGGACTACCATGACATCAATAAAGACAGTTTTCCCTTCCAAAGTTATAGGAAACTGAGGAAGGGTCCCTAAATGTTGACTGGTTCTTCTGTTAAAAGCTAACAGATTCTGTGTAACCGGTGCAAGTGGAGGACAACCCAAAGCCTGCCAAGCAATAGAGGACAAAATACTAACGGACGCACCTTCATCTATCAGCGTCTGAGGAACGTCCCGACCACAAACCTGTGTTGTAATATTGAAAGGAATGTGAGAGGGAAGATGAGGTCCAGTTAGCACACCCCAATCGAAACAGATGGCCTCATTACTTGGAGGGGGTTCCACGAGAGAAGGAGGAATAGCCCCCGGCATGGTAGATTTTGTATCAACGAAAAACAAAAGGGCAGTATCGGGTTTACTCTCTAGCAGGAGAGTAGGATCGACCGATGATGAGATCAGATCAACCACTTTGGTTTCATTCTCCAAGGGGAGAATGGGATTGACAGGTGTAAACAGATCGACCACTTGGGTGACACTCTCTAATGGGAGAGTGGGATTGACCAAGGATGGGATCGGATCGACCTCTTTAGTTTCGCTCTCTGAGGGGAGAACAAGATTGACTGAGGATGGTGTCGGATCAACCAATTTTTCAACTGGTTCAACTAAGGATGTGACCATATTGACGACATGATCAACCGGATTGACCGGTGAAGGGACCAGAGTGATCATTCCATCAACTACAGGTGGGTTGAGAGAAATCTTGCAATAAGCGGTTGGAAGTTGAGGCTGTGAAACAATCATGTCTTCCAGTAATTTCAAGGCTTTGTCCATATGAGGGAAAAGATGAGTTAGATGACTCCCTTTGCATAACATACATAAGAACTTGACTCTACTTTTCTTCTTCCCAACCGTATCATGACTAGTTGACGGGAGGTCATCAGTATGTTGTTCAGAGGCTGATGACATGGGTTGGTCACGGTGTGTAGACCATACTTCTATAACCTTGGATAGATTAGGGAAATCCTTAAGAAGATGGCTACCCTTACAAAGCCTACAAGGGTACTTTGGCTTACGAGTTGTTTGGGTGATCTTGACATCAACAACACTCCCAGCACGAGTAACAGTAACTGGTTGTTTTCCAACATGTTTGACAGTGGTTGGAAACTTTGACCCTTGTTTATCTTTCTTCTTCTTAATCTTCCTTTTCTTCTTCTTCTTATTCACTAGATTACTAGCTTCAGAACATTCACTCGACTAAGAAGATGAAACAGAAGGAGACCTTGCAAGCGAAGAAGGTGAAGAAGATCTTACTAGTGAAGATGGTGAAGGATCAACATGAAGTTGATGCTCTTGGGGGGAAGTGCTTACGACTGAAGCACTTACTGCATTCAGGATTACCTAAGTGGAAAACAACCGTATCAGTAATCCAATTGTGAGACCTGGAAGGCTCAAAGTAGAGATGTGAGGAGGACTAATGTTTCCATAAGAAGGAAAAACAAAAGGTTCCCCTGGAGCAGGGGTTCCTTCATTGGTCATTCCATGAATTGACGCCATTAAATAAATCCAACCTAGAGTTTTCTAGGGAAAACAAATAGCACACGCTAAAAATCTAGGAAGCAAGCAAACAAACAAAACCTTCTTACAATGAACACAGTAGTTGGTGATGAAATCCAATGTCACGGGAACAATGTAAGAAGGGGATGAGATAGAGCGGGTGGAAAAGTTACGTTGATGACCTACTTAATGGACTTACACCCTGGTGCAAGCTCTCACACATAATTGTGGGTATACCCTCCAAGGAGCTCGAGTGAGTTTGGCCAACATCGATTCCAGGTACCGTGAAGACTTGCCCCTCCAGAGTCACCTCGTGTAAATAACCTAGAGAGATAGGCCACTAAGGTTACCAATTACTACAGTGATTCCTGGGGAAATAATCGACAGTCTGATCCACATGGAAGGGCAGGGTATCTAGCCTAAAATCAACTTGAAAGGCTTCAACTCATCATTGTGGGTATACCTCTCAAGCAACCCCCATAATACACATAATCTCTACACCAAGACCAACAAAGCGGGGTGAGTAACTCTTCTAGTCTCAATGCGACCTCGTGATTGACCCTTGTGTTAGAAGGTCTTCCCAAGAAAAAATGTAATAAGTGGATTTAATCGCTCCCTAACTCAAGATTCTATGTTTGTTTGCAACTTTGGAAAGTTATATTT
>SNQJ01S0032972.1:115809-126250 GCA_010110895.2 Picea sitchensis
ATGGAGTTATGTCAACGGTCCAGATCTGATCTCTATTCAACGGCTGTGATTAAATCATGAATTTGCATATCGCTAAATCGGGGTTCCTGATGTCAATAATATTTTTCATGTCCAACTCTCGATCCCTGATGCCTCTCCATTGACTAGAATCAACGGTTCAGATCAAAGCTTGATCTGACAGTTCAGATTACATCGTGATTTTTCATATCGAGAAATCAGGATTTCTGTTGCATTGTTTCTTTGACATTTCCAATACACGATCCTAGAAACTCCGATGTGGTGTCCATATGCTGATGTCACACATTGATTGACATGTGTTGAATACTGCCACATGTCATTCTGATTCGTGACTTACATGTGCCTGAAATGTTGAATCAGTCTGACACTTAACATTACCTGATTGTGCCACATGTCCCTAGATGACATGGTCTGCTGACGTGAGTCGAGTTGATGGTCTAGATCACATCTTGATCTAATGGTTCAGGTTCAGTCATGATTTCACACATCGCAATTTCGGGATTCTTGATGTCAATATTCTTTGACATCTCCAACTCTCGATCCTCGAAATTCCGACAGGGAGTCGGATCAATGGTCCACATAATCCCCTGATATGGACGGTCCTCCTGCTTCCGGGATTTGTTAGCCCTCCGGATGAGCTCATGGTCCACGTGACCTCCCCCTATATGTCCACAGCCAAAACTCCTCATCGGGGTTTCGGACTTTCCAATGTCGAAACATGTATGTCTTCAGGATTCACGATCCCTCGAATCCCGATGCACTCTTTACGCACTAGCTCTCCTGGCTAGGCTCCTGGCCCATATGACCATTATCCCCATGACCGCAGTCTTACCACTCATCGGGGTTTCGATATTTTCAATGCCGCAATGCATTGGCTCACAAGATTCCCGATATGTGAAACTCGGATGATTCAACCCTCCTTTTGGGATTTCACCTTGGCTTTTCCCGATGGTAAACCTCATGCTTCTCCTGTTCAATCTGACGGCTGACAGGATTTCTGAATGAGATCCAGCGGCTCTTGATCTTTGTCTTCCTTCTCCTCTACGAACTCCTGTATCATGAGCTTTGTTGTGTACGTTCTCCTCGACGATGTTCCTCCTCAGCTTTTACTTTCGAATCCCCAAGGGATTTTATCCTTCTTATCCTGCCATCTTCATTGTTATACTTGCCATCAATGACAAGCATATGCTACCTGTTAAACATTTTCCAACAAGGTTTACATCATTAACGGTCATAGGGATGACAAAAATAATGTGTAATAGAGAGCATCATCATCGGACGCAGAGTAGAGGTACAATTACACCATCCTTCTCATTTTTCTTTTCTTGTATGAGTTTGGGGTATGTTTGGGGTAATTAGAGAAGTAGGAGACTTTTAATCAGTTATTGATAATATCCCTATATTGTAAACCCTGGTGTATCCATAGGGGGGGTTTTCCCACTAATAGAACTGGAAACCATATTAGGGAGGCCTCTATGGTTTTAGGGGATTTTTTGGGTGTTTGATTGGTTTTTGTACCTTTCAATTTCTTGTTGAGTTTGTTGAGTCTTTTAAGGGGTTATGGTCACCTATTGGTGCCATACCAATTCTCCTTACCCTGTCAGTTTGTCCTTTTTACTTCTTTTTTGAGAAATTACAGAGGTGTACGCACCCTACAGTGGGACAACCGGTGTACATACACATCTTGTCTAGTAAATAACCCATGTACATATGTAGGATGCTGAAACAATAGTAGCGTACCTAGTTCAAGAAACTATTTTTGAAAAAGAGGCAGCCAACCTCTTTCCTGATTGAGGTTTTACTTCTCAGGGTTTCTTGACAGAGTTCAGTGTCTTTCTTTTTACAATCATAGCTTGGGTTAGATGTCAGTTTGCTTATCTTTTTGAAAGATTTCTTGTGTTTATTTCTGAAAGGGTTTTAGGCGAGTCTTTAAGTTTTTGATCAACCTGTTTGGTGTCTTTAGTGACTCTCGGGCCAAAGGTCAGTTTTGTTCTTGTCTTGTATTTTATTTCCCCCCTTTAATTTGATTTAAAGAAAAGAGGAAACATATTTATTTCAAGTTTTTCCTATTTGAAACATTTAAAAAAAAAAAGAAAAAGATTTTTCTTTCTTAGTTTGGTAAAGTAGTTGGAGTTAGTTTTTTTACTTCAAAGGAAAAAGAGTTCATTTTTTTAAGTTCTTTATTGATTTCTTAGAACATAAGTAGCTTGTAGTCGAGAAATTTTTTGTTTTAGGTATTCTTTTTAAAGATATTGAATCTTTATTTTTCACTAGAAGTAATTTTGATTTCAGTTTCGTTTATTCCTCCTCTTTTCATCTCTCATACACATCACCAGTTTCACTTCCATACCCTTTGAGTTAAAACAAGCCATTTAAAAAGAATGCTAAATTTAAAATTAATTACACTTTTATGTGTGTAGGGTCAATCAACTAGTTTAGGGTAGAGCCTTGAATCAGGTTAAAGAGGAAACTCTTCAAGGCTTGTAAACAAACATTGGAGTCAGAGCTAGGGAGTGTAAAGGTATAGCGACGTGAAAGTTATCCGGGACCCCCCTCTAACAAAGGGGCTAAACATGAGGTCGTGTGAGGAAAGGCAGTGGAGATCACCCCTCCAAAGATGGACTAAACATAGTGGGGAACGCATATTGAGGATCTATCAATGGATATTATCGCTCTCATTTGCCTAATGTTCTTCGTGGACATCGAATTCATTAGAGATCCTCATTTTTGTTCTAGACCTCGAATTCATTAGAGATCCTCATTACGGTCCACCTGACTGTTGACTGTACCCGCCTGGTGACTGATCATGAGATGGAAACTTAGTTTTCTTTTTTCTAGGGACTTACACAGGTGACTATGCGGGTATATCATGGTACCTATGGAAAACGTGAATTCACACTTTCCAGAGTATAACCGAAGGGTGCTTCCATGTTTGAGTTTCACTTACACCAGTAAGTTGCTCTAGATAGTGGTTTTCTTGGTTTATATTGTAGGAAATTTTCTGGTGTGTGCTTGGTTTTAAACATTAGTTAAATCCTTACTGTGTTGTTGATCTTTCCACAAAGTGTAAGATCAAGAGCTTTGGCAGTAGTGAAGGCTTCAGGGCCTACAACAAGGGTCATACGAAACGATCGGTCCATAGGAAATTGTGCCTGATCTTGCTCCGAGAGGAGATTACTTGAATCCATAGGAACCTATTGTTTCTAAATTTGGAGCATAATCTCTCGGGCCAGCCAACCTTTCGATCACTGACTTTTTGGAACCAATTTTTTTACAAGTTTTCCCTCTAAGGGTAACACCTTACGAGCGTCAGATAGTATTACAAGAAGTTATGGAAGAAAATGTTTCTACTTCGTTTGGAATTCCTTACAGTCCCTTAACGACTGCCACTAGAGGGGGTATCCCACCTCCTAACCCACCTTCACCCATCTGGACCACATTGGTATCGACCCCATCTACCTCAGTAAATGGTCTGATATCTTCAGCAGAAACGACCACTGCTCTGTTTATGCAAAGTGCGACGGGCCCTCCATTTTCATATGGGATGCACAACTTTGATACAAACTTTATCCTTACCTAATCCACCCTATAGACCATGGGTATGGGAGAAGGGATCTCAAATTATCCCTTGCAAGGTTCCATTGGGGGCACCTCAGTCTTATATAACACTATCCCTTATGGTGGGGGTCATATACCTCCTCTGTCCCCCTCGTTCGACAGTTCTTTCCAGCCACCCATCGGGCCAAACACGAACTACAACTTGTTTGGAGACGACATTCTAGGACCTTATTATTACACCACGCTGGTGGGATCCATGTTGTTCTCTTTGTTCGGCATGTTTGGTAATAATGATTTTTCATCAACTGTCATCTCAAGCGGGGGAAAACCTGGTTTTGGACAACATAATATTGTGCACGACACTATTCCTACACAGGGGGCAAGTACAAGATTTTTCTCCTCACAAGGACTTTGGAATCCTTGGTAGGGATCAACTCCCTTGCAAGGGATGTTGACTAGGGGAAACCCCTTCCATGGTAAATGTAACCCTGAGCAAGGCTCAATAATTATGCCCATCGGATCGGCTGGGGGAAACCCCTTCCAGAATATTTGGAACACAACATAGGGGGAAATCCCTACCCAACCATCGTCATCGAATTACAAGAATCAACCAATGATATCCTAGAAAATGTAGTTTCCTCACATTGGTCAAGGCCATGGTATCTACCAGAACCCTGACCAGTAACCCAACTTTTCCTGGCAAACTTCTGCATGTCAAACTCCAGGGCCCCTTTTTCCTGTACATAGTACCTAACCCAAGCTACCGTTTCTGGCAATGTTAAACTTTCCAGTCTACTCAAGGTTGTTGAATGACCTGATTTGTCACGATCCGCATTTGCCCCCCATGCCACTAAGTTTCCCTTGGATATTCTGAAATTCGAAGGAAATCCTAACAAATATCCGGGTGATCACATGACAACTTTCCACCTATGGTGCTTGTCAAAATCATTGCAAGATGACTTCGTGAAATTGCGTCTGTTTCAACACACTCTTATCGAGGGTGCTGCAAAATGGTACATCAAGCGCAACCACTTAAGATATTCTTAATTTAACGATTCCACAATGATTTTCCTAAACCACTTCCAACTACCCATGAGATACGATGTCAGAACCGAATTATTGGCCAACTTTGAGAAGACTAAGGTCGATCATATCTTAGATCACATCTGAGAATGGTGGCATCGGAAGAGATTGATAAAGGTATAGGTCCCATCGGCTTTCCCACTAGAGTGGTTCATGTAGTTTTTAGTACCACAATTATCCAAGGACGTTGCAACTTTGGGAGTGTTTTCAGAGGAGTAGGCGATAATGAGAGTGCAATAGCTCAAATTGATATACTCTGAGGCTGGCTTACTGTATGAGATTTCTCCAGATGCGCCATGGATCATCCTTGACAAGGAAAAATAAAATTATGGACCACATGTCGATGGTATAGTTGTTTCAGCACAAGCAAATTCCATTGATCAGCTGTCAAATCAATTGTAACAATTGTCAATACAACAGAAAACAGCCAACCAGACCTTCAGTTCGGCTGCTCCCCCTACCCAAATGTCTGACAAACAAAGTTTTCATTCAATGAAACCGAAGGCCAACCAACAGAGTGAAGAAAAAAAAAAACAATGAACCAAGAAGTGTAAAGGGGATAAGAAACCTAACAACAATGCTCATGGGGGAAACAAATAGAAGAGAAAGTCAAAGTATCAATGTAACCTTTTCACGAAGTACCATCCAAATCACCTGTTCCCTTGACTTGTGGAGGACCATAAGTTATTGGTGCAAAAACAACCTGTTGTGCTAATGAAGCCATTTCCACATGGGAAAAATATGACTCAAGCCTCTTTGAGGGCATATTGGGGAAGTCAGGGACCCCCCACATCTTCTAGTAATCCCTCAGCCACAAATGTTTACATGATAAAAGATTATGCTTACATAGTGACTAGGTCAAATGAATACAGAATGTTGGAATCTGCCGAAAAGGGTAAATAAGCCACAAACCCACCTATTCCTCTCCATATTGAGAGGACGATGGGAGAAAAAATGACACGCATCCCGAAAGGGGTGTTCAATAAAGATTCTCATAATCCAAATGCAAGGTTCGCCCAACACTACTTTGTGGTGGAGGATTTGTCATAGTTCCCTTGCGAGATGTCCTCTTTGGAGGTCCTCTATATATACTATTCACAGAGAAAGGCGTTATTATCCACCTTGGGATCTGTAGAGAATTGTAATACAGGAACGATCATTCTTGATACAACTGACATGAAACCTCATCTCCCTTACCACATTGCATTTCAGATTGTAGTGGCTTATCCCATGAAATATTCTACCCAAAATATATTTTGGATAGTGGTTGATGAGGGCGCCTCGACTTGCATGATGTCATTGGCATGTTGGAAGGCCATCTTCCAACCCATTTTGTCTCTGTCACCTAATCTTCTTATTTATTTCGATGATCGTTCTTTCAAACCACATGGAATCATCCCTTCTTTCCCTTTGAAGTTAGGAAGGAAGACCATGTGCGTCAAATTTGAAGTGGTCGATGCGGCTCTCAACCACAACCCTTTTTTAGGAAGGAGTTGTACCTATGAAATGCAAGTGATGGTTGCTACATTTTTTCAGGTCTTATTGTTTCCACACGAGGGTCGAACTGTAACCATTGACCAGTTGTCCTTCTCCCATCCTGACCCTTCATTGAGGGCATCCACGGTCTCGATGATTGATAACCCTCAGGCCAACATCGTCAATGTAAGGGTTTTTTTGTGCCAACCATTGATGAGTACTTTCGATTACCCACCTTATTTTGGCGATGTCAATATTAAATTGGCTACCCATGACCAGCCTAGGGCTGAAATATTTCAAGTTTCGTCGTTCTGAACGACTTACTTTCATTATCCGTGGACTCTTCCTTGCTCATCGGCCTCTATGGAAGGGACAGGGAATCCTGGCATGTCGGTGCCCTTGTTTGCGACATAATTTGTGTATAGTATTGTCCAGCAAGATTCGGTCGACCCCGATCTGACTCCTGCACAGGATTTAGATCTGATTCTAGAGCCTATATTGGCTCAAGGCTCCCTCTCCACTACAGATTCTTTAGACTTGGTCTTGCCCTCTAAGGAGGCGATTATAGAGGCGTTGACTACTCTGAACAAACCCTAGGATGACCTCCATCACATATCTTATTTTCTCCCAGATTTAAGAAGAATAGAGGTAGGTGAATTCGCGTTGACTATTACTGGAGATAGGTCTTGTCCTATTAATCCTCTGGCTACGCACAAATTTTATGTCGAGGGTAATATAATGAGTATCACTTAAATTATCCCTATAGATATCTCCATAACTCCTAGCATCATGGAGAATGTTTTTGTCGAAGCGGACTACTCCTCTGAAGAGATTCAAATATATATAGACTCATTTAAGGAATTTTGCAATGTTGTTTTCCTAGTCTTATGAGGAAAGGACAAGCATCGATCCAAGAATCGTCGAACATGAGATAATGAATTATCTTGACGCCAAGCTAGTCCGATAGAAGCTTTGTTTGGTGAATCCTCAAAAAGTCGAAGTTGTTAAGGCTGAAGTAGAGAAGCTTCTTAAATTTGATTTCATCTACCCCATACAATTGATGCAATGGGTGTCAAATAATGTTCCATTTAACAAAAAATAGGGTATGATTCGCATGTGCATGGACTTTCGTGACTTGAATAAGGCCTGTGCAAAGGATAGTTTCCCCACCCCATTCATTTATCAGATTTTCGATGAATGTGCAAGTTGTGAAGTCCTTTCATTCATGGGTGGTTTTTTGGGATGTAACCAAATTCAGATCAAACCCGAAGACTAGCATAAAACAAATTTTATCTGTTTGTGGGGCACATTTTCTTATCGTAAGATGCCTTTTGGCCTAAAGAATGTTGGAGCCACTTTTCAACGGGACATCTATTTTTCCTTCCATGACCTTAGACATATATTAAAGGCTTATCTTGATGATATAGCATCACACTCTCACAAGAGATTTGATCATCCCACACACCTCTAACTAATCTTTGAACATTGTCACTACTATTAGATTCACTTGAATCCTAACAAGTGTAGTTTCTACGTGACGTCGGGTCATATTTTAGGTTTCATAGTTTTGACAATAGGGATCATCGTCGATCCTCTTAAGGATGAGGTGATAGTTCAATTGTCTCCCTCGTGCACAGTCCCCCATCTTCAGAGCTTACAGGGAAAAGAGAACTTTCTAAGATGTTTTATGGAAAACTATGCCGATATCACTAAAGGGTTCATGCATTTATTGAAAAAGGGAGTCCCTTTATGTTGGGATGAAGCCACTCAGTGCTCTTTTGAAGCATTGAAACGCGCCCTCACATCTACCCCTCTGCTCCAGCTTCCCAATTATAATAAAGATTTCTTATTGTACTTGTCCAACGTAGAGTTGACCATCGGCATGGTCTTGGTCCAAGAGGATGATCTTATTGAATATCATGTCATTCATTACATGAGTCAAGGCCTGGTTGGGTCGGAACTAAACTATTCCCATATTGAGAAGGTTTTGTTGGCAGCAGTGCATGTTGTCCATCAATTTCATCATTATATTATTTTTCACAAGACCATTGTCATCATCATTGTGAATCAATTTCATTATGTCTTGACATGATGCATCATTGGCGGAAATATTAGTATATGGATTGTAATCCTCCAGGAATTTGACTTGGATTTTGTGTCAGCGAAATCCAAAAATTCATTGGTTTTTGTGGAACTTATTTTGGAACTTTCGGTCGAATCAAGTGATGTTACGCCCGAAGAATCTCCTATTAAAGGAGATATTTTTCTGATCGCATCTTCAGATCCCTAGTGTGGACATATACTATTCTATATCCAGACTTTGAAGTGCCCTGCTTCTTCTTCTCGTGACGAGCATTAACAAATTCACCATCAGGCATGAAACTATCTCATACTCGATGACACTTTGTATTGTCGAGGCATGGATTGCATTCTTCTTTAGTGCCTTATACACAAGGAAGAAGAACTCGTTCTTAACGAATTCGACACTGGAGCATGTGGTGGTCATTTTTCTGGGTTGGAAACAACCCAAAATATTCTACGAGTCGGTTACTTTTGGCCTACCTTAATCAAGGATTGTGTTGAGTCAGTCAAGAAGTGCCACCCGTGTTAGATCTTCTCTCGGAAGATGAGGGAACATCCTGCTCCTATGTTTCCCATCATTGTTGTTGGCCCTTTCACTAAGTGGGGAATTGATCTTACTACATGCCACCCGGCTTCAGACAGGGAGCATCGTTATATCATCATAGCGGTAAACTACTTGACAAAGTGGGTCAATGCTATGCCAACATTTAACAATCATGGCAAAACAACAACTCTCTTCCTTCTTAACCAGATAGTAGTAAGGTTTGGCGTCCTAAAGGAGATTGTCACTGACCATGGAAGTCACTTCCAGAAAAAAATGATGTATGATTTAACATCAAATCTTGGGTTGCGGTAATATCATTCACCACCCTACTACTCACAAGAAAATGGTCAGGTGGAAGCTCTGAATAAGTCCCTCAAGACTATTCTGTAGTGAACGATCAATTATGACAATTCAAATTGGAATTTGATTTTTTAATTAGCATTATGGGCCTACCAAACGTCTGTAAAGACTGCCACTGGTTTCTCACCTTTTTAACTCATTTACGCGCTGGAAGTAGTCTTTCCTATAGAGTTCCTAATCCCATCTTTAAAGTTGGCAGTAGAGTTATTTCCAAACACTTCACCACTTGAGGAATGCCTATTATATCTCAACCAGCTCGATGAGAAACGTCGTGATACAACCTTGGCCAATGAGTCTCACAAGAAATGAGTCAAGTGTCAATATGATCGGTACGTTCATCCTTGTATTTTGTCTGAAGGAGACCTTGTCCTGGTCTACGGCCAATCTAAGGATCCCCTGGTGGCAGATAAGTTTAAACCCATGTGGTTCGGACCTTTCATTCTGAAAGAGGTCTTAAAGAAGGGCACTTATCGTCTGGTTGACTTTCAGGGAAATTCTTTGGTGGAGCCTAGAAATGGGCTCTACCTCAAGAATTATTACTTGTTGGTTGGTTGCCTGGGTGACTTCTTGTACATATGTATAGTTCTTATATAGGATTTTCTCTTTTTGTTTTATGGAAGTGTCATTATTTATCTCCTGTTTTTCACTATGGAAGATGTCAAGTGAATCAGAGGTGTTCTTTGGGTTCATGGACGGTGCTATCTAACACACTCGGAGGATTTCTTCCACATCTTGGGTGATTTTCACACCTTAAGGACAATTTCTATATTTTGGAGGTATCTGTCTAGGTGACGCCAAAAACAATGTCGTCGAGTACAATGCAGTGATAGAGTTGCTTTGTGACGCCTTTTCTCATGGAATTTTTCACCTTCGAGTTTACTTATATGCTCAATTGGTTGTGTCCCAGTTAAATGGAGTTTACCATGTTTATCATCCTACTTTACACCAATGCTTCCTTAGGGTACGTCTCTTAGAATGTTTCTTTGATTACATTACGTATATCCATGTTCTGAGGAGATTAAATCAAATGACATATACTCTAGCTAATCAAGTATTAGATTGGCATGTTGCACACACATAAAAAGAAGCACACACATACAAATGTACATACATTTGTAAAAAATGTGATCCATATGACATAATATATATATATATATATATATATATATATATCTCAAAAAGTGTCAGATTACATAGGTGGGCGTGAATGCCACAAAAATAATAATCCGGTACACATCACAGGGCTTATGCCCTCATAAATATACAAAAAGTTTCCTCAACACATAATGATTCCATATTATCTAGTCTCAGGACCTGGTG
>SNQJ01S0032972.1:136083-167885 GCA_010110895.2 Picea sitchensis
TTGTGAGGGGGAGATTTTTATTGTTTAAATATCTAATGCCTCCTAAAATTACTGCAATAGCTCAGGGGGAGCATGCCTCTTCTTTGACATTGATGTCAAAGGGGGAGAAAAGAATTTGGGTGCCTTAGTTTCCATCAATGCCAAAGGGGGAGATTGTTGGAAAATGTTTAACAGGCAGCATATGCTTGTCATTTATGGCAAGTACAACACTGATGATGGCTTGAGTACAACAACGATGATCAATAGGAAAATAGAAGATAAGTCCAGGAAGATCGAATGATCGAAGGCAACGCAACATTGATAAAATGATCGAAGGCCCAATAAGCATTTATGATCATTGGATCTCATTCAAAATTATTGAAAGAACGAGGGTAGTCAGATCAGAATATAGAAAAGAAGCGCGCTGAAGAGGAGGATAGATCTCAGGTGTTATATCCAAGCGCAAGGTCTGACCACCGTTGGATCGAGGAGAACCTGTACGTTCTTTAAAGTGCAAGGAGTAGAGGGCTCACAAAATCCCGAAAGCAGGAGGACCGTCCATCTTAGGGGGTTATGTGGACCGTTGATATGACTCCCTATCAGAGTTTTGGGGATCAAGAGTTGGAGATGCCAAGTAATATCATCCACAAAAATCCCGATTTCGCGATATGCAAAATCACGATTTAATCGCAGCCATTGAATCAAGGTTGAATCTAGACCGTTGATTCCAGTCCATGTCGAAGTTTCAAGGATCAGGAGTTGAACATGTCAAAGATTATTAACATCAGGAATATCGATATCGTGATATGCGAAATCATGATGTAATCTGAGCCATCAGATCAAGCTTTGATCTAGACCGTTTATTCCAGTCCGTGTTGGAGTTTCGGGGATCACAACATGGAGTGGCAAGTAAACAATGCAACATGAATGCCAATTTTGCGATATGCGAAATTGCGATTCAATCGCAGCCATAGAATCAAGCTCATATATGGACCACTGATCTAACTCCATATCGAAGTTTTGGGGATCGAAACATGCAGAGGCAAGTAAACAATGCAACAAGAATGCCGATTTCGCGATATGCAAAATTGCGATTCAATCACAGCCGTTGAATCAAGCTCTGATCAGGACCGTTGATCCAATGCGATTTCGGGGTATCGGGGATCACGACTTGGAGAGTTGAGATGTCTCATATCCAGACTCACGTAATGCAAAATTGCGAAAGCACCTTATGCATAAGGCTATGGTCACAGCCCATGGTCACAAGAAGGGAAGGAGTTAGTCTAGATAAGCTGCATTTCGGGGTTTCGGAGATCGCGACTTGGAAAGTCGAGATGCCTCATCTCCAGATTCATGAAACGTGAATTCACAAAAAGAACTTTTTGCATAGGCGCTTGGTTATGACCATAGTCATATTGGGGAAAGGAGCTAGTGCAGAAAAGTTTTGTATCAGAACTTCGGAGATCGAGAAATGAAGTGTCGAGACACTCAACACAGAATTGTTGAATTCCAAAATGCCAAAATGAATGCAAGATCCCATTGATTCAATCCAACGGTGCAGGTGAATTTGAACAAGATCGTAGGGCTACTATTGCATGACATAGTGAAACTGTTAGAAACCATTGATGGTTTCTACCAAAGGATGCAAAGAGACTTTAGTGTGATTTTCAAAGGAGCTGAAGAGTCACATGGAATCTGCCAGTGGAATGAAGATGATTCGTGGAGGAAATTGATAGCTGGATAAGGGTTTGAGCATGTAACTAAAACAGAAAGGATGAGCTCGATTGTAACAGAGAATATGAAGAGTTGCAACTGCCAGAGAGAAAAAGGAATCTTAGCTTAACACCTAGTGATGATAGACACAGGGGTTGAACTGCCAGAGAAGTTGAAGAGTCGTGATGATGATCACGTAGAACACTTGAGATGTGGAGGATATTGGTGCAGTATGAGAATGCAGAGGAATGGCAAATATTGCATGCACAAGATGCACAGAAGCGACATATATACACGGTGTAGAGAAGAGAAGGGGTTGCAGTTGCTATTGGAGTTTCTATGTTTGTTGTTATTGAAGGTGATTCATGTGTGAAGAAGGAGGAGAGGGAAGCAGCTAAATTGAACAGAAGAGGAACTGTGCAGTGAATGGACATGGCGCACAGAGCATAAAAGGAAAAAGAATAGACAGCGCAAGTCATGTGTGCAGAAAGGAAATGAGGCAAACAGAGAAACGAAATGCAGCAGAACAATGATGAGTCTGGTAAGCCATTGTTGAACATCATATCACTGTAATAAGTTTTAGTAGCAAATATTTCTATTTCAGGGTGGAAGGGAGGTGCTAGGGAGGACTGTTGTCCTCATAGGTTCAAGTGGGTTCTTGAACATAGGGAGTTGTAGCTCCCATCTGGTTGCAGCTAGATAAACCAGGGTGGCAGGGTGGTGCAAGGGAGAACTCTTGTTCTCTGTTATACAGGTTGGTGCCTGTATGATTGGAAGTTATTTCTTCCATCCATTCGGTGCTGGAAACACTCAGGGAGTTGGTGCTTCCCTCTAGTTGGTGCTAGAGAAACCAGGGAGTTGGTGCTTCCTTCTAGTGGGTGCTAGAGAAAACAGAGAGTTGGTGCTCTCATCAAGTAGCAGCTTGCAAAACTGAGGTTGTAGCCTCATTATGAGTTCGTGCTCATATGTATGATAATGTAAAGAATGTAACTATTACTTATCATATAAAGAAAAAGAGGTTTTTACCCTGTATGGGTTTCCTCGGGAAATGTTTGTCACTCTGTTTCTCATATATGTGACTAATGTTGAATGTGCCATTATTTATTTCCCTCTCAGTTGTCCAATAGGATCCTACCTTGAACCCCCGACAAAAGGGGGTTAAGCATACTTGCATATAAATCAGGAAGATAATTAGACTCCACAACCAACAATATCCCACTTAGAGGCTGATCACAAAAAATCCACTGCTCCTGTACCTGTTGGACTATGATCCACCTTAGACCTGAAAGATTTCTCATATTCACTTTTGTTCTTGAAGGTAAACTAAAACTAATAAGGAACTCAATTTATCTTTGGTTACTAACTTTGTTAGCATTTCTGCAGGGTTCTGGTTAGTATGTATATTTTCCAACTTCAAATGTCCATCTTCCAAGATGGATTCTATAAAATGGTACCTGATATGTATATGCTTAGTATTAGAATGGAAGGATGAGTTATTTGCAATATGAATGACACTCTTATTGTCACAACATAGCCTTATATTTTCATGCTTCTTTCCCAATTCCTCCATAAACCTCTATAACCAAATCATTTCTTTACTATCCTTTATAGAAGCAACATACTCTTCTTCTGTTGTTGAAAGTGAAACAACCTTTAACATTTTTGAAATCCAACTTATTGTTGTTCCACCTACGGTAAAAACATACCATGTGGTGATCCTCCTGCTATCTTTATCACTTGCCATATCTGAATGAACATATCCCTATAGAATAGTTTTTGAACCTCTAAAACATAATGCATGAGTAGCAGTACCTCTCAAATACCATAGAGTCCACTTTAATACCTCCCAATGTTATTTACTTGGATTGTTCATATACCTTCTCACAACTCCAACTGGATGTGCAATATATGGTCTTGTGCAAACCATAGCATACATCAAGATTCTAATTGTGTATGAATAAGGGACCTGTTATCCCCATTTTGTGGGATAACGAAGGAGATGATGTCTCAAGGCCCTCACATTGCATATATGGAGTGTCAAGAGACCACATGACCAACAATGTTCACTTGCACATACAAAATCCCTCTCTATCACCACATTATTATCCATTTCCAGCACATCCACCACACTAGATAGCTCTTGGAATGAAGATGGGTCTTCCTCCATGCGATACAAGTCAAGTATTGTGGCATGTAATCACCCTAATATTTAAGGCATTTAAACATATTGTATTTAAGCTTATTTTCATTATAGAACGCCTTCTTTGACATTATGCTTTTGACCTTGTTTCACCTTGGTGAGTTTCATAGGTTTCCTAGTAAGTGGCCAACCTTTGGGGAAGGTTTTAGACTAGGGGTCCCTTAAGGGGTTATTGTACCATTCTCGACCATACTTACCACATTCTTCTCATTACACTACCATGATATTTTATTCTTCTAGGACCTTTGACTTTAGTGACTCAAGAAGGGAATGTACCTCATTTCATGGGAAGAATGGGTTGAAGGCCTAGAGGGATTGTTGTTGGATAAAAATATAAAATCCTAAATATAGACCTTCCAGATGCTTCTCCCAGGGATCCCGAAGAAAGAAATGAAATTATTATCTATAATAAATTGGGGACCTACAAAAATAAATGATAGTGAATTCTTAAGGGGTTTGTTGGAGGATGGAAGGTCTCATCATGATCCAACCTATAATGATCATGGGTATTTAGTGGTATGAAATTACCATCATATAGTCACCAAGCTAGGGTAGTGGTTCTTAGTTACAAAACTAAGAGAAGGAGGTTCTCATCACGATCCAACCTTCT
The DNA here is from genome assembly GCA_010110895.2 of Picea sitchensis. NCBI lineage: Eukaryota > Viridiplantae > Streptophyta > Pinopsida > Pinales > Pinaceae > Picea > Picea sitchensis. The sequence continues at coordinate 140,586 of SNQJ01S0032972.1, forward strand.
CATTTCTGCAAGGTATTTGTGAATGACAATGTTGTTATCTGGACACCAAGCCAGGACAATTTCCTTCAACTTGTTCATTATAACATGAAATAAATATAACGAGAAAGTAAGAGCTAAGAAGAAACAATGGCAAGAAGATGTGACTGGAAAAAGTGCATCGCAAACGAAGGTTCCACACACCCTCTACAAAGGCACCCATACATGAGCTAATATGATCCACTGTATGTCATGAAACTAATTGACCTATGAAGTCTAAATCCATTTCCAGCCCATCATCCATTACATAACAATGAAATTCCATCCTTGGGAGCATCCCCTACTTGGGAGTTTTGGTCTACCCAATAGGACTTTTATGACACCCCTCCCAGACTTAAACTTTTTTAATTGTATATGGATTTTGAGTATATGTTTAATTTGATGAGTTAGTTTTGATGCACATGATTAGGTTCCTTGTTTATTACATGTTTTTTACACTTTTCATGATATATTTCTCTTGAGATATTTGCAGGGTGTACCCTTTTCTTTTGTAGGACCTTGCTTGATGGCTAGTTTTGGGAGAACAAGCCTAGCTTGGGATTCCATGGGGAAAAAATACCATAGGTTGGATGTTGTAGGCCCAAACACTGGATCATAGAGACATGACTTTGGAGGTTTACATGGCATAATAGAGGATATTACTCAGCCCCTATTACCCAAACAACTTGCCTAGGAGAGGAAAAACATCACTTTTTTAGGCTTGATGTCATGCTTGAGGGAGTTTGGTGGTGATGGAGTTATTTCACATTGACACTTGGAATGATTTGATCAAAGGAGACATGGATTTACTATATAACATGCAAAGGAGGCTCAAGGATCCCCAACAAGCTCTTTCTTCTTCTCCAACAACTTGGAAAAGTGTCAAAACGTCCCCTAAAGGTGTGACATCATCTTACTTTTAGGGTTTGTAATGTGTTGAAGTGAAAATTAAATATTATTATTTAGTTCAGGAGTAATATAAGGGTTTTTGAACCCATATCTTATGTTTTACCCTTTTTAAGTGGACAAACTATGTTTTAGACATTTTGTATAAATAGAGATCATGTGAATCTCATTTCATAACATAACTCTCCCATTTGGAGAAGTACTTGGATGAAGTTTTATCTATTCTTGGGAAATATGGTGTTTCTCCCTTGTGCAAATGTCCTTTTGTGATATATATTGATGAATGGATGGAGCTAAGTAAGGCTCACCTCTTGGAAGCTTGTTGTCTTGATCTTGAATGGTGATTTGCTTGGTGAAACTAGGGTTTTGATACCTCTCTCTTGGAATTAGTAAGGAAAAATATGCATGGCTAATTGTTTCTTTCTATTTCTTGATTAAGGTTATTGGAAACCCTAGGAGGATTATGTTACACCCTCCATTAAGCTTCATCTAAATTGCTAAAGTTAACAATTTATTTTGCAATGGTTTCTAGCAAGAATATGAGTGTGTATACCCTCTTAGATTTTCCCTAAGTTTGATTGGAATACCCTAGGGAGTAAAATATATGACACCCCTAGGGTCTATTTTGATTTAAATATTTAATCCAATACCCCATTCACCCAATTTTAAAGGCACTAATCTGAAATTGTTTGGATTGGAGAAATAAAATAATGCATCATAAAACGTGAATTTTTTCCATACTAACTTTTTGCAATATGGGTTTTCTTCCTTGTTCATAAAGAACCTGTTAGACACTAGGGTGTCCCCTCTAAAGGGATATTTCTTTCTACTGTTAATTTTTTTATCTACAGCCATTAGGGCAGCATAAACCCTAATCAAACTTCTCTAATAACATTTCAATCAACCACTAAAAGTTGCTTAAAATTTTCCCACATAAAATAATAGGCCTACCACACTTTTTGGTAGACTTTGGGGAAGTTTTAGTGGATGATATTCTCTCTGTAATAAATTTTTTGTTACATCCATAAGGCTGCAAAAAAAAAAAACAATTGTATTTTTGTTACATCCTTCTTTCATTGCTAATGTCTAATGCTATCTTACTTGGGTTGATCTAGTTGTTTCTAGTTTATCTCTTTCTCTTTCAACTGGAATTTTAGAAAATTGTATCCATAATTAATTATCATTTTCATTACTAATATATATTGTTACTAACTGCTGAAAATAGGGAAAACAAGATTAAGTTTCTTGTCCACCATATATTTGGTCTTGTATCACTATCTTTCATGCGTCTTAGGTAGGTACAATCGACGTTTACAAGGTCTACTACTTCTTGGAAACTCTTGGATACCATCAAGACCTTACTTAAACCATTATCCACACATAGAAAATTTACCTATAGGGGAATTCACTCATACATCACACTTTCCATCTCAATTCCCCCTAGGGTCATCATGATTCCACCCTTGAGGTGACCACTGGACCTTTAAAGTGACGGTAACACCTACCTAAGGTGATAGTGGGTAGGTTCTCTCTAAGTTTTAGCTATTGGAACATATATAATTCTAAACTTTGAGCTTTACATTATCCACTTCATGAAAATATAATCCTTCCCAAAGTGGTAACTCAGAAATTAACTTTCGAATTTTTAATCAAATTCATTTATGGTTAATTGGTAATAAGGCATGCATGATGTCTTTCATTAATGAAGTTTCCCCGTTTGATCGAACGATCACAATTGCTCAAAAATTTTGGGAGACGCCTAGTTATTAAAAAAATAAATCGCTAAAGGTCACTTCGGAGCTTCGCACTTTGGGTGTTTGGATAACTCTCCATGATTAAAGTCCTGAAACCCAAAAGTGTCTGTTATCACTTTTCATAAACCTTTAAAGGAAACAAGTCATAGTACACCTGTATACTTTGAGTCTTCCCTCGGTTGGAACGTGGCACCTCCTGGTTCTCAACACGTCATCCATAATGATGTCATCTTCGACACATAACTATGAGATACGACCCTTCGGAAATATAACAAAGAGCTAATTCGCAGATCCACGAAGAACTGAAATGCCAAAGTATTAAATTTTAATTAATTATGTTAAGATTAGTCAAGAGATAATTAATGACTTCCCACTTCGGGGTTTGAATGTTTACTCTTCATCAGATCCTAAAATATCTAAAATCTGAATTTTTGAAGCACTTAAAGATTAATATGGTTAATTAAAAGAGATTATTGGACAATTCATCATTTCGCAGTTTCAGGTTTCAGGGATTTCTTCTCGAGCTACATTTAAAGTTCTCGAATTCCAAACTCTCGAAACACTTGAAGTTAACACATATTCTAAACATGATTAATTAATATTTTAAAAGATATTATCTAGCAATTAACCTTTCAGGCATTCGCGATTTGGGAAATTTCATCTTTGTTTCATCCAAAACTCCCGAACATGAACCGTCAATTATTAATGGCATTTATGAAAAATAAACGGTAATATTTTTAACATAGATTGTGGATCGTTGAGTATGCTTTCCCATTAAATTATTAGATTTTGAATTCTTTTTCACGTTTCTTCAAGTAGTAAGTTTTATCAGATTGAGAAGCTCACGCATTTCCTCTGTGATAGGTAACCTCATTCTGTTCTCTTGATATCATGGCACCATTGAAGATTATTAAGAATACTAATGCAGCTGGTGAAGATTCAAATCCAAATGAGGATGTTCTGTCAGATACCACACTGCGATCCATAGACACTGTGAAATCTTGGACATAAGTGTTTGAGATTCTTTAACATGAGCTTATAAATTGCCCAAAACATTCCGACAATGAAGTGGATGACACTAACGGAGATAAAGTTAGGTATATATCCCAATCCAAGCTACACAAGATAGTGTCATGGCTGAGACTCATTTCGTATAATGACATGATAGGATGGGCCTTGGAGAACGTCGACATCCAAACTGGGAGCATTACCAACCACCAGAAAGTTGTCGTTGGCTCGTTCTGACCAGTCAAGTAATGTATAAGCTATATATTGAGCCTAAATATACTTACAATACTTCATTTATGTTAGATTTCAAGCAACAGGAATGCATACAATATTACAAATGTTATCCCGATATAATCAAGTCCTAGTGGGGGAAACCAGAGAGGTTCAGGGCCAACACTCATGGAATGTATGCCATAGAATCATTAGATACTCACATGATTTATGTAGCTATGATGCTTTGTAGACTATTCGAGAAGAAGAGTCCTCCTCATTTCCTGGTCAAATGGATGTCGAACATGCATGAGGTGGTCGAGGACTATGCTTTTAACTGGGCAAAGATGTTGTCGGATAATCTGGCCAAATAAATCACCAAATATAAATTGGCTAAATCAAAGGGGCATCCCGCCCCTTTCTATATGTCTGCGTATATCATGGATGCTATCTTCTTCATAATCCGTTTCCCACTAAGGAATTGGAGCTGGACCCCTACCAATGCAGAACCTATTCACTTCTACCACTCCAAACTATGGGATGACAAGGCCAAATATTTCTTTTATGAAATCTGTCACAATGTAGTGTTCCTTGTCTGTATAGCTTTATTTGGTTTCCCACCCCCACGAATTTCAATTAGAATCATGGGAAATTTGGGAAAAATAGCAGATTGGTTCATTGAAGAAAATTTCTCTTACATCAGGGTATTTGGATGCTCAGTCCCTCCCCACACTCTCATGATATTTTTACCAAACAATCTAGTATGCCAAGAAGTAGCTTATCCAACAGTGCTAGGGGGCATCATCAAGGAGCTGAAAGAATCCCAGAAAAAGGTATGTCCGACCTCCCCTCTCTAGGTTGGTATGTTTTCACTATTAGACTTTGGTCACTCAAAAGTGGAGGCTACAACTTTGTAGGATTTCAAGTTGGTTGACATCGAATTTAAAAGGTACAACCCACACAAAATTGTTGAAAACCACGTGGCTCAATACAAACTGAAGAGATATGTACAGGAAAACTCCCCACATGATGAGATATTTAGAGGATTCAGATACTATGAGGAAGTAATGAACAGATTCCAAACCTTGTCCCTAGATCAACAAGCCATTTTCCTCAGTTTTCAAAGACACAGAGAAAATAAATTACCAAAAGTACTACAGGGGGAATCAATAGTCACTTCACCTACACAGGAATATGTACCTCCAGGTTTGGAATCAAGGAGCTTTGTTAAACATGATACTGAGGAAACCCCAAAGGGTTCTGAAGTTTTTACTTAGGAATTGAAAGCTTCATTTTCAAGTCCACTAGGCCCTCACGAAACGGCTCAGTTCGAAGCCTTCCTAAATCAAGGGAAGGATACATCTCCTTCGACACCAGCCACATCTGTTGCAAATACTGCAAAGAAACAATCATCTATGGATATATGTACTTCTATTACTTCATTGGCCCCTTTGTAGTCTAGTTTTGGGAATCATAGTTCTGAAGTCATTTACATGGGTGATCTTACCCCAATCTTTCCCGAAGAGATACAACCTTCACAATTCTTCTTCAACGAGAAATACAGATCCATTTTCAAATGAGAAACACATCAGAAGGATGGGGTAATAACCAAAAGGAAAAATATGTTATACGATGGAAATGATCGCGATGATTCAGAAATCCCGAAGGAAGTGGAAGGTTCATTAGGTTCCTTTGCCACTGCAAATCAGTGGTCTGTATAAAATTTGGAAGAGCAACTAAAATGGAAAAACCTATTGCTAGGGAAGTTGAAATATCAAATAATGATCATGGAACAAGCTGTGAAGAATAAGATGAACCAAGAATTTGAGTATATCTAAGCTTATGAAAGGCATAAAATTCAACGGCTGTGGGATAACCTTGAGGAGCTCAATCAGAATTCACAGGCCAACAAAGGGTTAGTCACTCAGAAGAGGAGTTAGTAAAGGAATTTCAAGCCAAGTTAGACTTGACAAAAGGTACATCAATAGAAATATCATCTTTTCAGACTCAAGCACTAGAGGTAAATGAAAAACTATAAATGGCCCATCAAGATCTTTTCATGAAGGTTGATGCCATACAGAAATTCTACTAGGCAGTAGACCTCGCTCTGAAAGATATACATATTAAGGAAAGGGAAGCTCGCTTAGCCTGACCTAAGTTTTAAGAAGTCGTTGCATTGGTACAGAAGGATAATACCCCCAATTTTCCTCAACTTTCCTCTTTAAAAAAAATAAGAGGTGATATCGCCCTGCAGGTGTGGGAAACGAATTTGACAGAGAGAAAGAGGTTAGCCATGGAGGTAAAGGACACTTTCCAGGCATCAATGGATAAGAGACTAATTGATTTTGAGGGAAACCGTATTGTGGAGGATTTGGGGGAAATAAATATTGAAATGAACCAACATAATTCAAAAAAGAGTAGAGAGGAAACTATGACAACCATTCAGGGAATGATTCAAAGTGACCTTCTTAAAATAAACCAATGGCTAGTGAACCCAACTTCACATTTCCAGACCTTGACTCAAGAAGTAAAAAGAATCCAAGAAAGACTACCTCAAGTGGAAAATAAATTATACATTTTCGAGGTAAATGAAACCATTAATCCATGAAATATAGTGATGGAATTTTTAGATAGATGAAACCAATGCATAGAACATGGAAAAGCAATCACATTGGTGAGTAGATAAAGAAATATCATTGCATTACTGAAAATAGTTGAGGAGACAGATGGCAAAAAAGATATAATGATTAGGACGGTGTGCCAAGTATCAAGAAGATCATACAATAGATGTTTCCTACTCAAATGAATGAAGAGAGGAAGTCTTTATGGTAGTAGATGAAGAGATAGAAGAGATTTCCAATGAAGCTCATCATTCTCTATGAAACGTCTTCTTATTTAAAATATTTTCTTATTTTAATTATAAGAAGTCCAACTGTTTTGATTTGTGACAGTTTTGTATAAATATATAAATTGAATATCTATTCAACGATGCTTCTTTCCGAATGTAATAGAGAAAACTCTCCTTATTGATTATTACTACAAGTGCATACAAAGATTACAAATTTTGTTCAATTTGGGTTATGTGTTTCTTTGTTTGATTTCAATTTAGTACAACAACTATTGTAATCATATTACATCATTAATTTGTTAAGTAAGTAGTTTTTCCTCTGCATTTACTGTGAGTAAATCAAGACCTACAAGTTGTGTGTATTACTATAATTTGTACTCTATTCAAGGTCGCGCTACCTATTTTCTTCCACTGCAAAAAGGTGAGACTCTTCAACAATTGATGACTTGATTTTTTAAACAATTTTGTATTTTTCTCTCACACCATTCGATATTATACTTTTGACTCAGACACGAGATACGACCTTTGTGCTACCATACTGTTAATTTCATTTAAGGAATATTTCTCATATAACTAAGGTATAAAAAAAACTCTTTAAAAACACTCTCTTTAAACTTTCCTGATGCATGACATTACTCATTGAGACTTAAGTTTAATCTCAGGAGAAACATATCTTTGGCACCATTGTCGAGGATGGAGAAATGAAGTTATTTTTCCCTGGGAAAATGACAAGGTAAGATTCTATCTTTGATAGTGAACAAAGATTGAATGTAAAAGTAAGGCTTACTTTTATCTTTCACTTGGTGACTCAACCATAGATAAACTAGCATTCGGTTGAAATAATACCAGAAATAATCCAGACGATAAGCATACCACACCTGTATCAAATACTGAAAGGTTGTTGAAACAAAGAGGATACCTCAAATCAAATACTGTATCAGAAGGGAAAATATACCAACCCAAATTTGCACATGCAAATTCTAAGGTTCTGGCTGAATAAGTAACCCATGAAGATAATTTTAAACAAGAAACCCCTGCGGAGGCTTCAACTAGTAAACCTGAGGCTAGGTTTGAGAACTAGGAGGTAATTGTACCCAAAATAAATATTCAGATTGACTCGACTGATACTCCTAATGGTAAGAACAAAATATCCTCCTCTACACCTGCTGACATTAATACTTTGTCGACCTCATCCTTGCTCGAGGTAAAGGTTTCATTTTTTCGATACCCTGAAGAATATATTTTATACCCTGATTCATCCCCTATCGGTTCTCCTATTTATACATCTTGTAATTCTAAGGAAACTAGTCCAAACTTCCCTTTTCCTCCTCTTCTAGAATTTTCATCTCCTAACGACCTTTTTCTGGAATTTCCTTTGGCACATCCCAAATAAGTTGAAAGGTCACCACTTTGGTCCCTCGAAGTTTTTGAAAACCCTTTTTTTTCCCAAAGTCTGTCCCTTAGACTTTTGCGGTACTTATTTTGGAACTTCCGGTTGAATCAAATGATGTTACACCCAAAGAATCTCCTATTAAATGAGATATTTTTCTGATCGCATCTTCGGACCCCTGGTGTGGACATATACTATTCTATATCCAGACTTTGAAGTGCTCTACTTCTTCTTCTCGTGATGAGCATTAACGAATTTGCCATCAGGCATGAAACTATCTCATAATCAATGACACTTTGTATCATCGAGGCATGGATTGTATTCTTCTTCGGTTCCTTATACATGAGGAAGAAGAACTCGTTCTTAACGAATTCCATGCTAGATCATGTGGTGGTCATTTGTCTGGGTTGGAAACAACCCAAAATATTCTACGAGTCGGTTACTTTTGGCCTACGTTAATCAAGTATTGTGTTGAGTTGGTCAAGAAGTGCCACCCGTGTTAGATCTTCTCTCGAAAGATGAGGGAACATCCTGCTCCTATGTTTCCCATCATTGTTGTTGGCCCTTTCACCAAGACGGGGATTGATTTTACTACATGCCACTTGGCTTCAGACAGGGAGCATCGTTATATCATCGTAGTGGTAAGCTACTTGAAAAAGTGGGTCAAGGCTATGCCAACATTTAACAATGATGGCGAAACAACAACTCTCTTCCTTTTTAACCGGATAGTAGCAAGGTTTGGCATCCTAAAGAAGATTTTCACTGACCATGGAAGTCACTTCCAGAAAAAAATGATGTATGATTTAACATCAAATCTTGGGTTGAGGTAATATCATTCATCACCCTACTACTCACAAGAAAATGGTCAGGTGGAAGTTGTGAATAAGTCTCTCAAGAATATTATGTAGTGAATGATCAATTATGACAATTCAAATTAGAATTTGATGTTTTAATCAACGTTATGGGCCTACCAAATATCTGTAAAGACTGCCACCGGTTTCTCACCTTTTCAACTCATTTACGGGGTGGAAGTAGTCTTTCCTATAGAGTTCTTGATCCCATCTTTAAAGTTGGCAGTAGAGTTATTTCCAAACACTTCACCACTTGAGGAATGCCTATTATATCTCAATCAACTTGATGAGAAACGTCGTGATACAACCTTGGCCAATGAAGCTCACAAGAAATGAGTCAAGTGTCAATATGATCGGTACATTCATCCTTGTATTTTCTCCAAAGGAGACCTTGTCCTGGTCTACGACCAATATAAGGATCCCTTGGTGGCAGGGAAGTTTAAACCCATGTGGTTCAGACCTTTCATTCTGAAATATGTCTTTAAGAAGGGCGCTTATCGTCTGATTGAATTTGAGGGAAATTCTTTGGTGGAGCCTAGAAATGGGCTCTACCTCAAGAATTATTACTCGTTGGTTGGTCGCCTGGGTGACTTCTTGTACATATGTATAGTTCTTATACATGATTTTCTCTTTTTGTTTTATGGAAGTGTCATTATTTATCTCATGTTTTTCACTATGGAAGATTTCAAGTGAATCATAGGTGTTCTTTGGGTTCATGGATGGTGCTATCTGACACACTCGGAGGATTTCTTCTACAGCTTGGGTGATTTTCACGCCTCAAGGACAATTTCTATCTTCTGGAGGTATCTGTCAAGGTGACGCCAAAAATAATGTCGTCGAGTACAATGTAGTGATAGAGTTTCTTTGTGACTCTTTTTTGCATGGAATTTATCACCTGCAAGTTTACTTATATGCTCAACTGGTCGTGTCCTAGTTAAATGGAGTTTACCGTGTTTATCATTCTACTTTACACCAATTCTTCCTTAGGGTACATCTCTTAGAACGTTGCTTTGATTACATTACGTATATCCATGTTCTGAGTAGATTAAATCAAATGACATATACTCTAGCTAATCAAGTATTAGATTGGCATGTTGCACACACATACGGATGTACATACATTTGTAAAAAATGTGATCCATAGGAAATAATATATATATCTCAAAAAGTGTCAGAGTACATAGGTGGGCATGAATGCCTCAAAAATAATAATGCGGTACATATCACGGGGCTTATGCCCTAATAAATATAAAAAATGTTTCCTCGATACATAATGATTCCATATTATCTAAGCTCAGGACCTGTTGGCCCTGCTGTAGTGAACGATGACGTTTAGAAAATGCCCAAAAAGTTGGACTTAAGTTCGTAGCATCCCAACTACATGAGGTTGCATGGATGGTTGTAGATCCTCGATCTCGGCGATGGGAGCTACACGAGTGAGCGTGATGAGGCTACGCTCCACCTATCTCAAAACTCTCTTAGCCTCTCTAGTTGGAGGTCCCCCTATGGCTGTTGGTCTGCTAGCTATTGATGGTACTGCCTCCAGTCAAGGACATCGCCTAGTGATCGAGAAGTCTGTCGAGTGCATTGGTCTCACATCTATACATAACAGATACATAGTTGTCAATACTCTGATACATATAAAAAATGATATATATAAAAGAAATTAAAAATTAAATAACCTTAAAACACACATACCTATCTCTCGTCACTCCTCTATAGGAGTTACGGGCATGTCGAGATCTCTGGAAAAGTTGATTCCAGTGTATGGGTAGTCCTTTATTGTTGGAATCTGTCATTCCCACTAGTCAAAGAATTTGTCATCGAAGGCCTCTATGGTCCTTCCTTCCCCTTTCGTGGAAGAAATGCTTCCCATATACACACCTCTGGGAAAGAGGCCACATGCCCTCATACTATCTCTTTCAGACTTAGACTGGGTACCCTCTCAAAGAAGAACAAGCACAGAATGGTACTAAACCCAAATTTATTGTTTCTACGCACACAACAATATGTAATATTCCTCTTCATGCAAGTGAGCATGGTCGTGATCCAGTCAAAAATACGAGCACCTAGGAACTGCATGGAAAATACATGTGCACCTGGGAAGCGTGGTGGACAACCGTGGATCCAGTGATTCGCCCAATGACAAATAGGATCACCTTTAGTGACAAGTTGGTGATCTTGTTGATGGGCACTTCAGAACTTACTTTCTTAGTGCCAGCCTTGTAGTGCATCCCGATGTAGTCGATGATGTTGAAGGGCCCAGGGGGAAATGTATGCAGGATGACTGGTTCCCCTCTCCTCGAGAGGCCAATCAAGAAATATATATCCTCACTCATCGGAGTCAAAAAATTCCCCTCATTCATAAATGCCTCTATGTCTGGGTGCTAGTAATACACCAGGGAATTCAGTAGCTTGGGTTGTGCCCCCATAAACGGACATTGGTAGAACTTCCATAGCCCACATTGTTTCAATGCAGAAATGGTAGCAGGGTCCTCATCGACCAAGATATCGATCTCCTCGTGTTCTTTCTCCCTATAGTGTACATACATCATGCTCCATGGCATCTTGTTGTCTTTTACACTTTTCCATAGGATCGATCCCACTGAAGTTCGACACAGAACCATCATTGTTGCTTTAGAATTGTCTTGATTTGGTGGTAGATCCTACCTTTACATGGATGCCCTAGATAGATCCTTGTTTCATTTTGGCGTCCATGCTTTCTATAATGAATTTGGGATCGAGAGTCCTTGTTAGTCCTGTCATTATTACAAGTTTGAGCATCATTCATCTGCTGCACCATCACTCTTGGCATCACCCTTAGGACTCCCAAAATGAGCATGCTTTGTTGTCTTTGAAGCTCGCTTTAAAATCCAAAAGTAACATCTGACGAGACTACATTTATTCTTTTCAATATTATCAGATTAACAAAGAAAAGTAACCTCCTGGAGTCTTCTTTAAGCCCTTTTTAGACTCTCTAAACATTAAAATATTGTTGAGCAATCTTTTTTCCCTTCACGCTCACCAAACTAAAACTTGAAGGCACGTCTGTTCGACAGTAGTTTACCCCTTTTTTGGTCCGATGGTCAATTGTATGAACAAAGGTATACTATAGGAACCTCGGTTTGCTAGAAGAGTATTCTCAGGTATAAGTTTAACCCTTTCTCGGGCCCGAGGGAATAAATTTATGAAAAAGGAACATTCTCATTGGCTTTGGTTTATCACCTTTTTCAGGCCTTGGAGATTAATGACAAAAAAACAACCCCCATGGAGTCCATAGTTAAGCTCTTTTCAGGCTCCCTTAAATTGAAAATATTGTCGAGTGACCTTGTTCTTTCACACTCATTAAATTGGTCCAAAAGAACATCTACTGGTATGAGTTTACCTCTTTTTCCGACCTGTGGATTATGGAGGAAAAAGGTACACCTCGGGAGATTCATCTTTCTGGGAGATTTCTCCTTAGTAAATTTTATATTTTTTCGGTCTAAGGAGACTAAATCTAGAAAAAGGCAGTGAGTCCATAGTTAAGCTCTTTTCAGACTCCTTAAAATTGAAAATATTTTCGAGTGATATTGTTTTTATCACACACACTAAAATGGTTTTGAATAGACATATTTTTGGTGCTACTTTACCCCTTTTGCGAACCAACTAGACTATTTTCAAAAAATTTACCCCACTTGAGTCTTCTTTTACCTTTTTTCAGACTCTCTAAACGTGAAAAACTATCAAGATTACCTTCTCTAGGCTCATTGAAATTACATTGAAGGGGGTTTCATTGTTTCTTGATAATCACATTTGTATCTCTGCATCTTTGGACTAATGTCGGCTCCATGTTTCTCTCAACTAAACCTTTGAAGCATGCCTTATACACAAGCCTTGTAGCACTTTTCCTCTACGACCCGACACCTTGACCCATGGAGGAATTTTCCCTGAGTGTCCTTTTCTTTCACAGTCTACTTAATTTGAGAATTAGTGTGTTGCTTGTGCTTAGAACTAGTATGCTTGCGACACTCATTCCCTCTTTGTAATGTAGCATTATTTTGTTATTTCTCAAGCTCTTTAAAAATTGAAAAAGAAAAAAAAAAACGCAAAAAGATGGGATAGGAAATATATATTCTTTTTTGGCAGCACAATGAGTCACCCTTGGACAAAGCACATCCTTTTGTTTGTTCATCAATCTTTGGGATCAAATATGATCTTAGTAATATGTTCTCGCTACATAGAGTCGTGTCCTCCTCCATTTGGTTGCTCTTCCAAACATATGGAGAATTTGCGTTGCCTCCTGCATCGTGAACTTATGTCAATGTCATGTTGCCTAAGTCTGATCATATTTCGTGCTATTGTCCAAGGGAAGTTTCACCCATCCTAATTTGTCCTTTCTGCATTTTGTCTCTTGACCTCATGCCCGACCATCCCAAAATTCCAATCAAGTCCTTTTTCAAAAGCAATGAAGCTCTTTGCCTCATCATCGAGATCCTCTTGTCTTTTCCTGACGAGCCGTCGAAGACCTCTGGGTAGTGAATTCATACACTCACATTGTAATCCTACCCAAGTTTTGAAGATCTCGAAGTTGTTTCTCGATTTATGAAGACCTCATATCCAACCATCAGGTGTTGCTGGCTTCTTGAAGATGGATACTATACTTGTATATCTTTGATTTTGATATGTAGATCCGTTGTGTATTGCTCGTGGATACACTTTATAAATTTATATGACATGGATATACAGTGTATTTTATTGGAATCCATGATTTATTTTCATATCGAGCATGGGTATGCTCGCCTCAGAGAGACAATTGTTATTTTTGCAAATGGCACCTCCGAAAATCTGGTCCCGGACTCACTCGTTTCGTACATTGGTGAAGATATTCTAATGTATTTTGTTCATCATATCCTCTTTTGACCTCACAAATTAGGGGACATCTGTTATAACCATAAATTTATCTACACATGCATACCTATCATTTGTCCCTCTTCCTTGCATTTTTTGTCAATCCATCACTGAGTTGTTCTTCTAAAAAACCCATTTTTTGAAGATGTACATGCCGTGCACCAATACTTATCGAGTACATAGGCTTTTTGCACCACTAAAACCTACCTATGTACGCATACTATACCACTAAATCCCGCGTATAGTTGCAAATGTTTCAAAAAATAAAAAGTTGCAAGGAATGCATTGAGATTATGGGCTATTGGGTAGTTTACCAACTAATCCACCACCTATAGCCTGTCACCCAGCTGAATAACCATCCTTTTTTCATATAAAATGAGGTGTTGGGGTATCATTCCACATCTATGTATAATAACAGTGGAACTCTTCCTGTTTCACATCCCTTCCTTGCCCCAAGTAATTGCATCCCTTTTGAGAGAATTTCCTCAGAATTCCCCAATTTTCCTTCCTTCCTCCATCAGAAACCCATTTTACTTCCCAGGAAGAAGGTTGCGAGGAGAATCCATACAAAGGTGCACTTGGATCTTGGTGAAGAGGATCCCAAACTAGGTCTGTGGAGAAGTAGCCATCTTTGGTTGTAAGTGATCATTGTACTATCAACAAAAGAAGTACTTTTCATGTCCCAAATCATGGCCTGTTGAATGTTTCTGATTATTTTTATTTTAATATTCTAATGTATAACCCTAATTTTTTATTGAATTTCATGCTTGTATATTTTTGTTTGTTTTTCTTTGAATTCAGACCATCCTTGGGAGGAGGCGTGCAGTCAACGAAGCTTTCAAGTGTGAGAGGATCATCATCGGACGTGGACTAGAGGTACAGTTACCCGATCCTTCTCATTTTTCTTTTATTGTATGAGTCTAGGGTATGTTTGGGGTAGTTGGAGAAGTAGGAGACTTTTAAATGATTATTTATCCTCCTACATTGTAAACCCTGGTGTATCCATAGGGGGGGTTTCCCACTAGAAATTGGGTCAACCGAAACTAAATCATCTTAAATACCTTCCAGATTGAATAATCAACTGTTTTATTAAACCTTATTCATGTTGCACTTCGACACCGTGGGAAAATTTATTGTAGCTTTCCCCTGGTAGAATTTATTCATTCAACAATGCATGCGCTCCCTCGTGGGAAAAGTTGTCTGTAACTTTGTGTTGGTAGCATTTGTTCATTCAACAATGCATGCACTCTCCCATGGGAAACATATTTTTTGCATTGGTAGAATTTGTTCGTTCAACAGTGCATGCGCTCTCCCATGGGAGAGTTTCTCGTAGCCTTGGCACTGGTATAATTTGTCCGTTAAAACAATGCATGCACCCTTCCTAAAATTGTTTTTTCCCGAAACAAATTATCTAGAGAGACTTACTCCCACGATTTTAGTTGAGCTCTTCCTACAACATTCCCTTTTTCTTCTTAATTTCATTCCATAGTTTTAGAAAGTTTGTAGTCTATTATCCCTGCACTGTAAGACATAATATTGACCTCTCAGAATGTTCTTGATTCCTATTTTTTTCTCCCCACAACTCTACACACATACTAGGCAACTTGAATTTAGTGTCCAAAAAAATATCCCTGGCATTAAGCTGGAAACCAACAACGATTTATCCTTGAGGAAACCCATCGAAGGTTATCATTGAAAACTAAAATGTGTTATTATACTGGTTGGACGTTGTGAAAAATGGATCATTGATTTCGATTTTTCCAGTTAAGAATCCCATCCCTACTTAGCACTAGATAAGGGAAGGTGAATATATTATAATAAATTTTGATTAATTTATAGCCATGGAAGGTTATTTTTCTCATTAGCTCCTAACTGTCATCCCTTTTAGAATGATAAAAAAAAAATTAATTTACTAAGGTGACAATCAAGGGGTGTGGCATAACACTTGGCTGGTGTGCAGGGTAAGTCTTCTCTTGTTGATAAAAAATTCATATATAGGTCATTCCTTGGTTGTTAACAATAGATAGATAATTACTCCAAATAAAATGATACATGTTATTGTAGTTGGAATCCTCTTAGATGTTTAATTGTGTAAAATAAAATGATACATGTTATTTTGGTTGGAATTCTCTTAGATGGCTAATTGCGTCAAATAAAATGATACATGTTATTGTAGTTGGAATGCTTCTTAGATGGCTAATTGTGTCAAATAAAATGATACATGTTATTGTAGTTGGAGTGCTCTTAGATGGATAATTGTGTTAGTTAAAATGATACATGTTATTGTAGTTGGAATTCTCTTAGATGGATAATTGTTTCAAATAAAATGATATATTTTATTGTAGTTGGAATGCTTCTTAGATGGATAATTGAGTCAAATAAAATGATACATGTTATTGTAGCTGGAATTCTTCTTAGATGGCTAATTGCATCAAATAAAATGATACATGTTATGTATTTGGAATGCTTCATAGACGGCTATTTGTGTCAATTTTCGATATGTGTTTGTAGTTGGACAATGGTTGGATGGTTTCATTGGTGAAATTTTTTAAATTTAATTTATAGGGTCAATGTAGTAGGAATGTGATTGGACTGTATCTTAGGTGGTATTGACATCACTTCCTTGACATATGTTTTGGTAATTAGATTCTCTTATGCCACTATATAATATTGATGTATGATTGTTTTAGTAATTAGATTCTCTTGCACCAGTGAATAATATTGATGTTGTTTGGTTTAATAGTTATATTACTCTTCCACCATGATTAATTGATAAGTGATATTGATTGATTGATCTAGTTGTTTTTGAATAATTGGATTAGTGGGATATAGACACCTCCTTGTTCCTCAAAATATCCGCCAACACTGAGACCTTAAACGGTCAAAATCAATCGGATGAGTCCTAGGCTTGAGCATTGTTTATGTGTCATGGGGGTCCTAACCAAGCAGGATAGGTTGGGAGGGTAGTAATTTTTAATATTCAGTGTCTGGTTGATCATTATTTACTTTTCTCTTCAATTGATTGTCAGGTGTTGAACTGCATCACTATTTATGTTTATGCGTCTAACTAGGGTCGCTATTATCTTTGTTTATGTGTCAAGCATGTGTCGTTGCTATTTATGTTAGTGTGTTGGGATTGTGTCTTTATTTATTTCTATGACGTGTCACTTGTAATGATTTAACTATGATTTCGTGCTGATTAAGAATTGCTAACAACTATGTTGTGATGATTCTTTTTCCTAACACACACACAAAAAAAATATTTTACCTTCGTACTTCATTTTTTTTCATAACGCCTCGGGAAGTTACAAGGTCCTTCCTTTTTATTATCCATCAAAATGAAGGGATAAAACCTACAACACACCCTATGTAACTTCCTCTCCTTTCTCTCATAGTCTCCTCTCTCATAATACAATATTCTATATCACACACAACCTCAATATAATTCCCTCATAAAAAAAGGTTACCTTTTTGGGTGAAAACCCTAACATAACTTCTATTGTCATATCTACGACATTATAATGAATGGTCTAGATTGCCAACAAAATTACAATATTTTACAAGGAAATTTTCCCAAAACAAATCCTTGGGGGGATCCTCCCTTGAACCCTGGACAGAAGGGGGCTAAGCATAATTGCATATAAATCAGGAAAATAATTAGCCTCCACAACCAACAATATCCCACTTAGAGGTTGATCACAAAAAATCCACTGCTCCTGTAACTGTTGGACTATGATCCACCTTAGACCTGAAACATTTCTCATATTCACTTTTGTTCTTGAAGGTAAAATAAAACTAAGAAGGAACTCAATTTATCTTTGGTTACTAACTTTGTTAACATTTCTGCAGGGTTCTGGCTAGTATGTATATTTTCCAACTTCAAATGTCCATCTTCCAAGACGAATTATATGAAATGGTACATGTGATGTATATGCTTAGTATTAGAATGGAAGGATGAGTTATTTGCAATATGAATGACACTCTTGTTGTCACAACATAACCTTATATTCTCATGCTTCTTTCCCAATTCCTCCATAAACCTCTGTAACCAAATCAATTCTTTACTATCCTTTATAGAAGCAACATAATCTTCTTCTGTTGTTGAAAGTGAAACAACCTTTAATAGTTTTGAAATCCAACTTATTGTTGTTCTACCTATAGTAAAAACATACCATGTGGTGATCCTCTTGCTATCTTTATCACTTTCCATATCTGAATGAAAATATCCCTATAGAATAGTTTTTGAACCTCTAAAACATAATGCATGAGTAGCAGTACCTCTCAAATACCATAGAGTCCACTTTAATACCTCCCAATATTCTTTACTTGGATTGTTCATATACCTTCTCACAACTCCAACTGGATGTGCAATATATCGTCATGTGCAAACCATAGCATACATCAAGATTCCAATTGTGTATGAATAAGGGACCTATTATCCCCATTTTGTGGGATAACGAAGGAGATGATGTCTCAATGCCCTCACTTTGCATATATGGAGTGTCAAGAGACCACATGACCAACAATGTTCACTTTCACATACAAAATCCCTCTCTATCACCACATTATGATCCATTTCCAGCACATCCACCACACTAGATAGATCCTGGAGTGAAGATGGGTCTTCCTCCATGCGATACAAGTCAAGTATTGTTGCATGTAATCACCCTAATATTTAAGGCATTTAAACATGTTGTATTTAAGTTTATTTTCATTATAGAACACCTTCTTTGACATTATGCTTTTGACCTTGTTTCACCTTGGTGAGTGTCATAGATTTCCTAGTAAGTGTCCAACCTTTGGGGAAGGTTTGAGACTAGCGGTCCCTTAAGGGGTTATTGTACCATTCTCGTGCATACTTACCACCTTCTTCTCATTACACTCCCATGATATTTTATTCTTCTAGGACCTTTGACTTTAGTGACCCAAGAAGGGAATGTACCTCATTTCATGGGAAGAATGGGTTGAAGGCCCAGAGGGATTGTTGTTGGATAAAAATATAAAATCCTAAATATAGACCTTCCAGATGCTTCTCTTAGGGATCCCCAAGAAAGAAATGAAATGATTCTCTATAATAAATTGGCGACCTACAAAAATAAATGATAGTGAATGCTTAAGGGGTTTGTTAGAGGATGGGAGGTCTCATCACGAGCCAACCTATAACAATCATGGGTATTTAGTGGTACGAAATTACCATCATATAGTCACCAAGCTAGAGTAGTGGTTCTTAGTTACAAAACTAAGAGAAAGTGGTTCTCATCACGATCCATCCTTCTCATTTATGTGAGGTATTTGTGAATGAAAATGTTGTTATCTGAACACCAAGCCAAGACAATTTCCTTCAACTTTTTCATTATAACATGAAATAAATATAATGAGAAAGTAAGAGCTAAGAAGAAAGAATGGCAAGAAGATGTGACTGGAAAACGTGCATCGCAAACGAAGGTTCCACACACCCTCTACAAAGGCACTGATACATGAGCTAATATGATCCACTGTATGTCATGAAACTAATTGACCTATGAAGTCTAAATCCATTTCCACCCCATCATCCATTACATAACATTGAAATTCCATCCTTGGGAGCATCCCCTGCTTGGGAGTTTTAGTCTACCCAATAGGACTTTTATGACACCCCTCCCAGACTTAAACTTTGTCAATTGTATAGGGATTTTGAGTATTTGTTTAATTTGATGAGTTAGTTTTGATGCACATGATAAGGTTCCTTGTTTATTACATGTGTTTTACAGTTGTCATGATATATTTCTCTTGAGATATTTGCAGGGTGTACCCTTTTCTTTTGTAGGACCTTGCTTGATGGCTAGTTTTGGGAGAACAAGCCTAGCTTGGGATTCCATGGCGAAAAAATAGCGTAGGTTGGATGTTGTAGGCCCACACACTAGATCATAGAGACGTGACTTTGGAGGTTTACGTGGCATAATGGAGGATATTACTCAGCCCCTATTACCCAAACGACTTGCCTAGGAGAAGCAAAACGTCACTTTTTTAGGCTTGATGTCATGCTTGAGGGAGTTTGGTGGTGATGGAGTTATTTCACATTGACACTTGGCATGATTTGACCAAAGGAGACATGGATTGACTATATAACATGCAAAGGAGGCTCAAGGATCACCAACAACCCCTTTCGTCTTCTCCAACAACTTGGAAAAGTGTCAAAACGTCCCCTAAAGGTGTGACATCATCTTACTTTTAGGGTTTGTAAGGTGTGACATCATTATTGATATATATTGTTACTAACTACTGAAAATAGGGACAACAAGATTAAGTTTATTGTCCACCGTATATTTGTTCTTGTATCACTGTCTTTCATGCGTCTTAGGAAGGTACAATCGACGTTTACAAGGTCTACTACTTCTTGGAAACTCTTGGATACCATCAAGACCTTAATTAAGCCATTATCCACACATAGAAAATTTACCTATAGGGGAATTCACTCATACAACACACCTTCCATCTCAATTCCCCCTAGGGTCATCGTGATTCCACCCTTGAGTTGACCACTGCACCTTTAAAGTGATGGGAACACCTACCTAAGGTGATAGTGAGTAGGTTCTCTCTAAGTTGTAGCTGTTGGAACATATATAATTCTAAAATTTGAGCTTTACATTATCCACTTCATGAAAATATAATCCTTCCCAAAGTGGTAACTCAGAAATTAACTTTCAAATTTTTAATCAAATTCATTTATGGTTAATTGGTAATAAGGTGTGCATGATATCTATCATTAATGAAGTTTCCTCATTTGATTGAACGATCACAATTGCTCAAGAATTTTGGGAGCTGCCTAATTATTAAAAAAATAAGTCACTAAAGGTCGCTTCGGAGCTTCGTGCTTTGGGCGTTTGGAAAACTCTTCACGATTAAAGTCCTGAAACCCAAAAGTGTCTGTTATCACTTTTCATGTACACATGTATAATTTGATTCTTCCCTGGGTTGAAATGTGGCACCTCCCGGTTCTCGACATGTCATCCATAATGACGTCATGTTCGACACATCACTATGAGATACGACCCTTCGAAAATATAGCAAAGAGCTAATTCACAGATCCACGAAGAACTAAAATGCCAAAGTATTAAATTTTAATTAATTAAGTTAAGATTAGTCAAGAGATAATTAATGACTTCCCACTTCGGGGTTTGAATGTTTACCCTTCATCAGATCCTAAAATATCTAAAGTCTGAATTTCTGAAGCACTTAAAGATTAATATGATTAATTAAAAGAGATTATTGGATAATTCATCATTTCGCAGTTTCAGGTTTCAGGGATTTCTTCTTGAGCTACATTTAAAGTTCTCAAATTCCAAACTCTCGAAACACTTGAAGTTAACACATATTCTAAACATGATTAATTAATATTTTAAAAGAGATTACCTAGCAATTAACCTTTCAGGCATTCGCTATTTGGGAAATTTCATCTTTGTTTCATCCAAAACTCCTGAACACGAACCGCCGATTATTAATGGCATTTATAAAAAATAAACGGTAATATTTTTAACATAGATTGTGGATCATCGACTATCATTTCCCATTAAATTATTAGATTTTGAATTCATTTTCACATTTCTTCAAGTAGTAAGTTTTATCAGATTGAGAACCTCACACATTTCCTTTGCGATAGGTAGCCTCGTTCTATTCTCTCGATATCATGGCACCATTGAAGATTATTAAGAATAATGATGTAGCTGGTGAAGGTTCAAATCCAAATAAGGATGTTCTATCAGATACCACACTGCGATCCATAGACACTGTGAAATCTTGGACATAGGTTTTTGAGATTCTGGAACATGAGCTTATAAATTGCCCAGAACATTCCGATGATGAAGTGGACGACACTAACGGAGATAAAATTAGGTATATAGCCCAGTCCAAGCTACATAATATAGTTCCATGGCTGAGACTCATGGCATATAATGACATGATAGGATGGGCCTTGGAGAACATCAACATCCAAACTGGGAGCATTACCAACCACTAGAAAGTTTTCGTTGGCTCATTCTGACCAGAAAAACTCCAAGTAATGTATAAGATATATATCTAGCCTAAATATAATTAAAATACTTCATTTATGTTAGAGTTCAAGCAACAAAAATGCATACAATATGACAAATGTTATCCCGATATAATTAAGCCCTAGTGGGGGAAACGAGAGAGGTTCAGGGCCGACACTCATGGCATGTATGCCATAGCATCGTTAGATACTCACATGATTTATGTAGCTATGATGCTTTGTAGACTATTCGGGAAGAAGTGTCCTCCTCATTTCTCGGTGGAATGGATGTCGATCATGCATGAGGTGGTCGAGGACTATTCTTTTAACTGGGCAAAGATGTTGTCGGATAATCTGGCCAAATAAATCACCGAATATAAATTGGCTAAATCAAAGGGGCATCCCTCCCCTTTCTATATGTTTGTGTATATCATGGGTGCTATCTTCTTCATAACCCCTTCCCACTAATGAATTGGAGCTGGACCCCAACCAATGCAGAACCTATTCACTTCTACCACTCCAAACTATGGGAGGACAAGGCCAAATATTTCTTTTACGAAATCTGTCACAATGTAGTGTTCCCTATCCATATAGATTTATTTGGTTTCCCACCCCCACGAATTTCAAACACAATCATGGGAAATTTGGGAAAAATAGCAGATTGGTTCATTGAAGAAAAATTTTCTTACATCAGGGTCTTCAGATGCTCAGTCCCTCCCCATGCTCTCTCGATATTTTTACCAGACAAGCTAGTATGCTGAGAAGTAGCTTATCCAACAGTGATAGGGGGCATTCCCAAGGAGCTAAAAGAATTCCAGAAAAAGGTATGGCCGACCTTCCCTCTCTAGGTTATTATGTTTTCACTATTAGACTTTGGTCACTCCAAAGTGGAGGCTACATCTTTGCAGCATTCCAAGTTGGTTGACATCGAATTTAAAAGGTACGACCCACACAAAATCGTGGAAAACCACCTGGCTCAATACAAACTGAAGAGATATGACATGAAAACTCCCCACATGATGAGATATTTAGGGGATTCAGATCTTATGAGGAAGTAATGAACATATTCCAAACTTTGTCCCTAGATCAACAAGCCATTTTCCTTAGTTTTCAAAGACACGGACGGAACAAATTACCGAAAGTACTACAGGGGGAATCAATAGTCACTTCGCCTACACAGGAATATGTACCTCCAAGTTTGGAATCAAGGAACTCTGGTAAACATGATACTGAGGAAACCCCAAAGGGTTCTGAAGTTTTGACTTAGGAATTGAAAGCTTCATTTTCAAGTCCACTATGCCCTCACGAAATGGCTCAGTTGGAAGCCTTCCTAAATCAATGGAAGGATACATCTCCTTCGACACCAGCCACATCTGTTGCAAATACTACAGAGAAACAATCATCTATGGATATCTGTACTGCTATTACTTCATTGGCCCCTTTGCAGTCTAGTTTCAGGAATCCTAGTTCTGAAGTCATTTACGTGGGTGATCTTACCCCAATCTTGCTCGAAGAGATGCATCCTTCAGAATTCTTCTTCAATGAGAAATACAGAGCCATTTTCAAATGAGAAACACATTAGAAGGATGGGGTAGTAACCAAAAGTAAAAATATGTTATACGATGGAAATGATCGCGATGATTCAGAATTCCCAAAGGAAGTGGCAGGTTCATTAGGTTCGTTTGCCACTGCAAATCAGTGGTATGTAGAAAATTTGGAAGAGCAACTAAAATGGAAAAACCTATTGCTAGGGAAGTTGCAATATCAAATAATGATCATGGAACAGGCTGTGAAGAATAAGATGAACCAAGAATTTGAGTAGATCAGAGCTTATGAAAGGCATAAAATTCAACAACTACAGGATAACCTTGAGGAGCTCAATCAGAATTCACAGGCCAACAAAGGGTTAGTCACTCAGTAAGAGGAGTTAATAAATAAATTGCAAGCCAAGTTAGACTTGACTAAAGGTACATCAATAGAAATATCATCTTTTCAGACTCAAGCACTAGAGGTAAATGAAAAACTATAAATGGCCCAACAAGATCTTTTCATGAAGGTTGATGCCATACAAAAATGCTACCAGGCAGTAGACCTCGCTCTGAAAGATATACATATTAAGGAAAGGGAAGCTCGCTTAGCCTGACCTAAGTTTTAACAAGTCGTTGCATTGGTACAAAAGGATAATAACCCCAATTTTCCTCAACTTTCATCTTCAAAAATAATAAGAGGTGATATGGCCCTGAAGGTGTGGGAAAAAAATTTGACAGAGAGAAAGAGGTTAGCCATGGAGGTAAAGGGCACTTTCCAGGCATCAATGGATAAGAGACTAATTGATTTTGAGGGAAACCATATTGTGGAGGATTTGGGGGAAATCAATATCCTAATGAACCCGCATAATTCAAAAGAGAGTAGAGAGGAAACTATGACAACCATTCAGGGAGTGAGTCAAATTGACCTTCTCAAAATAAACCAATGGCTAGTGAACCCAACTTCACATTTCCATACCTTGACTCAAGAAGTAAAAAGAATCCAAGAAAGACTACCTCAAGTGGAAAATAAATTATACATTTTTGAGGTAAATGAAATCATTGATCCATGAAATATAGTGATGTAATTTTTATATAGATGAAACCAATGCATAGAACATGGAAAAGCAATCACATTGGTGAGTAGATAAAGAAATATCATTGCATTACTGAAAATAGTTGAGGAGACAGATGGAAAAAAAGATATAATGATCAGGATGTTGTGTCAAGTATCAAGAAGATCATACAACAGATGTTTTCTGCTCAAACGAATGAGGAGAGGAAGTCTTTATGGTAGTAGATGAAGAGATAGAAGAGATTTCCAATGAAGCTCATCATTCTCTTTGCAATGTCTTCTTATTTAAAATATTTTCTTATTTTAATTATAAGAAGTCCAACTGTTTTGATTTGTGACAGTTTTGTATAAATATATAGATTGAATATATATTCAAGGATGCTTCTTGCCAAGTGTAATAGAGAAAACTCTCCTTATTGATTATTAGTACAAGTGCAGACAAAGATTACAAATTTTGTTCAGTTTGGGTTATGTGTTTATTTGTTTGATTTCAATTTAGTACAACAACTATTGTAATCGTATTACATACTTAATTTGTTAAGTAAGCAGTTTTTCCTCTGCATTTACCGTGAATAAATCAAGACCTGCAAGTTCTATGTATTACTGTAATTTGTACTTTATTCAAGGTCGAGCTACCTATTTTCTTCCACTGCAAAAAGGTGAGACTCTTCAACAATTGATGCCTTGATTTTTTAAACAATTTTATATTTTTCTCTCACACCATTCAATATTATAATTTTGCCTCAGACACGAAATACGACCTTTGTGCTACCATACTGTTAATTTCATTTAGGGAATTTTTCTCATATAAATAAGGTATAAAAAACACTCTTTAAAAACACTCTCTTTAAACTTTCCTGATGCATGACATTACTCATTGAGCCTTAAGTTTAATCTCAGGCACAACATATTTTTGGCACCGTTGTTGAGGATGGAGAAATAAAGTTATATTTCCCTGGGAAAATGACAAGGTAAGATTCTATCTTTGATACTGAACAAAGATTGAATATACAAGTAAGGCGTATTTTTATCTTTCACTTGGTGACTCAACCACAGATAAACTAGCATTCGGTTGAAATAATACCAGAAATAATCCAGACTATAAGCATACCACACCTGTATGAGATACTGAAAGGTTGTTGAAACAAAGAGGATACCTCAAATCGAATACTACATCAGAAGGTAAAATATACAAACCCAAATTTGCACATGCAAATTCTAAGGTTCTGGTTGAATAACTAACCCATGAAGATAATTTTAAACAAGCAACCCCTGCAGAGGCTTCAACTAGTAAACCTGAGGCTAGGTTTGAGAACTCATAGGTAATTGTACCCAAAATAAAGATTGAGATTGACTCGACTGATACTCCTTACAGTCAGAACAAAATATCCTCCTCTACACCTCCTCACGTTAATACTCTGTCGACCTCATCCTTGCTCGAGGTAAAGGTTTCATTTTTTCGATACCATGAAGAATATATTTTATACCCTGATTCATCCCCTATCGGTTCTCCTATTTATACATCTTGTAAGTCTAAGGAAACTAGTCCAAACTTCCCTTTTCCTCCTCTTCTAGAATTTTCATCTCCTAACGACCTTTTTCTGGAATTTCCTTTGCCACATCCCGAAGAAGTTGAAAGGTCACCACTTCGGTCCCTCGAAGTTTTTGAAAACCCTCTTTTTTTCCAAATTCTGTCCCCTAGAATTTCAAGGGTTGCTGCTAGAGAAGGTGGTGTCGTTGGAAGAGGAGCAGGTGGACAAGGTCAAGGACAACCTCCATTGTAACATCCTGCTCTGGCGCACTGAGAAAACTTATTCTTTGAGGACACTTGCTCGCAAGTGATCTAGACTTTTATGATTTTAAAACATTTATCCTTGATTATGATGCGTTATGATAGATGACATGATGTTTTACTGCTTGACGTAGATAGGTTCTTTTGACTCAGTTTATTGAGTGTGCAGGTTTTTTGGACCTTGAGGATGTAGAGGCATCGGTGGAACCCCCTTGGACTCCGGATTGAGTCAGGGAGTGTGCTATTGGGTTGATTTATTTACTGTGATATTTCATTTGATTTGATGATATGATGTTGACATTTCTGCCATGATTGTTGATGATGCAGGCTGACGATAGCTTGCCGACCAGACTCACATATGGAGTAAAGGGGCCACACACGATTTCCAGAGAGGTTGAGGGAGAGGCATGGACAACAACCCTGCCACGGCCTACTAGCACTCTCGCTGTGGCTCGAACTGTAGGTTAACGATTACCTAATTCGAGAGGATCCACGATGCTGTGAGGGCAGACTGCGACAGTCGCTCACGATGATTCTAAGGGGTGTGAAATAAGGCGGGGGCCTTATTCCTTAGATCCCTTAGTCTCCCACAAGTTCACATGGCAGAGTGTTGACTCCAGGGGTTATAGATGTCTACCAATCATTCAAGTTGGCGAGTGGCACCCTTGGAGCATGTGGTGCATCTTGAAGGTCACGTCGCGCAAAAGAAACACAAGAAGCGAGTGGCACCCTTGGAGCATGTGGTGCATCCTGAAGGGCACGTTGCGCAAAAGAAATGAACGAGGCGAGTGGCACCCTTGGTGCACGTAGTGTGTCCTAAAGGGAACGTCGCACTGATGATGAGGAAGAAATAAACCTAGACGGCCCTAAGACATTAACACCTTAAGAAATCCTTAAACAACTCCCCTAACCAAGTGTCGCCAGTTCAGAATATGAGTCCTAAGTCAAAAACTCTTCTAGGGTAAAAAAATTTAGTCTAACCTTAAAAAAAAAAGGGGGGGCCCTAAGAATAAAAAAATAATAATAA